>OX638133.1:51364790-51631242 GCA_951804985.1 Dryomyza anilis | reverse complement strand
ATATATATATATATATATATATATATATATATATATATATATATCTATCTATATATATATATAAGTATGTAAGTATGTAGTTATATATCATTGAGTCGCAGTTGGCAGAACGTCGAACAGAGTGAATAACATTTAAGTATCGTCGTGTTTAAATCCAATTCTAAGTGTTTATATTGTATTTTTAATTGTTATTAACGATATTATTATTAATTCAGTGTTTAATTATACTGCAAAACTGTTTAATTTTGTCTTATAGTTTAGTGTAAAATTTTGTTTTAATTTTTTTTTCTGGCCTTCTCAATCACCGGACCTTAATCCAATTGAGAATCTTTGGCACGATCTAAAAGTTGAAATTGCAAAAAAAAAACGTCAAATTTAAATGATCTCTTGAAAATTGTTTAGGATGTATGGTACGCTATTCCCATAGAAAAACGTCAAAAACTAGCAGACTCCATGCCAAACCGAATTAATGCTGTACTTCAAAATAATGGGTGTGCAACTAAATATTAATATATTATAACATAATATTGGTATAAGATATATTTATAATTAACCAAGTGTTTCTATATTTATGTCCAGGATTTTTTAGTACTTGAAATGTAATTCGAGGCGTAGGTACTGGCAGTACTATACGATTTTTTTTTTTTTTTTTAATTTTTGGTATAATTATATTCAATTTACTTAAACTAATTCAAAAATTGGGATTATATACTTATGTTTTATTTTTAGACCGCACTGAAACTACATTACAAAGGCGTTTCTATTATTTTGGCCATAGCTGTATATATATATATATATATATATATATATATATATAAATATATATATATATATATATATATATATATATATATATATATATATATATATATATATATATATATATTTATATATATATATATATATATATATATATATATATATATCTATATATATATATATATACAGCTATGGCCAAAATAATAGAAACGCCTTTGTAATGTAGTTTCAGTTTGGCTATGGCCAAAAAAAATAAAACTTAGGTATATAATCCCAATTTTTGAATTAGTTTAAGTAAATTGAATATAATTATACCAAAAATAAAAAAAAATCGTATAGTGCTGCCAGTACCTACGCCTCGAATTACATTTCAAGTACTAAAAAATCCTGGACATAAATATAGAAACACTTGGTTAATTATAAATATATCTTATACCAATATTATGTTATAATATATTAATATTTAGTTGCACAACCATTATTTTGAAGTACAGCATTAATTCGGTTTGGCATGGAGTCTGCTAGTTTTTGACGTTTTTCTATGGGAACATCCTGAACAATTTTCAACAGATCTTTTAAATTTGACGTTTTTTGCAATTTCAACTTTTAGATCGTGCCAAAGATTCTCAATTGGATTAAGGTCCGGTGATTGAGAAGGCCATTGCAAAACATTGATAGTTTTCCGTTCGAACCAGGTCTTTGTTAATTTTGGAGAGTGCTTCGGGTCGTTATCCTGCTGAAATCGCCAGCGCAAAGGCATATTTTCTTCGGCCCAAGGTAGCATAACATCTTCCAAAATTGTCGCATACTTGTCTTTGTTCATTATGCCATCGATTTGAAAAACTGGGCCAACGCCATACCAAGAGAAAGAACCCCATATTATCAAACTGCCACCTCCATGTTTTACTGTGGGTTTGGTGAACTTTGGATTATAAGCCTGACCTTGGGGACGACGAACAAATTGCTTTCCATCCATTTCAAACAAATTAATTTTTGTTTCATCACTCCATAATACATTTGGCCACTGAATTTTGGCCTCCACAGGGTCATGAGGAATTTGGTACATTTTGGCAAACATTTTCCGTTTTTCGATGTGTATTTTTTTTAAAAGTGGCACCTTTCTTGGAGCTCTGGCAAATAGCTTGGCATCCACCAAGGCACGACGAATAGTTCTCGTACTTACAGATAAACTTGCTTCGGCTTGGAGGTCTTTGGATGGCATAAAAGGGTTGGCTTTAGATTTTCGGATTAGTAATTTTTTATCTGCAGCAGTCATCTTTGAAGGTCTTCCTCTACGCTCTGCAACATTTTTATGGTTTAACGCTGTAAATATTTTTTTTGTTGAACATCCCATAGTTTTTGCAATTTTTCTAATTGATTCGCCATTTTTTCGTAAAGCTAAAATTGTTTGGAGTTCTGCATCTGAACAATGTTTTCCTTTGCCCATTATGAGTATTCTACAAATTTGTAACACATTTTTATAATAAAAGAAATGAATATGTATCGAAATAAATAACTTACCGTGATGTTGCAAAAATAAAATAACGAAATTTAATATATTTTTTGAAAGTGTTTCTATTTTTTGGTCCAAATTTGTTCACGGATGATTTGGAAATAATCGATATTTTACAAAAACAAAATAGAAATTAGAGATTCTGATTTATTGAGTAAACCGCAGAGATCGATATGATTATTTTGGCACCGCACACTTATTGTGGTGTAGTAATTGTTATGATGTAATTTACAGTTTTTTGAAGTGGTGAAGGGTGAAGGGATGTGTACACGGTTAAAAATCTTGGACTAATTTTTAATCCATGAATTGTATTACAGACATTTTTAATACATTTGGAATTAAAATGTATACATTCACAAATATTAACATTTTATGTAATCAAATTGGTATTAAAATTGAATATACTTTGGAATAAATAAGTGTGTATGTACAAATTATAATACAAAAAGTATAGAATATAATACAAAAAACACGTGCTCTCTATATTTCTCTCTCATTATCTGTTCTGAAAAAATAATACAGTTTGACTTACTTAATAATACAGTAAAGGATAAATATTTTAAAAATGCTGTCATTTTTTCTGCGTCAAAATTACGGAACATAACTAATAAATATTGTTAAATTTAAAAAAGTCCAATGAATGAAAATTGTGCCAATTATTTTAATGAAGGGGACATTTGATACGTGCGAAGACAGTTTAACAACGATTTTATAAAAGTGAAGTGGCAATTTTCTTAGTTTTAAAATTTGGTTAAATTCTGAAATACATTTGATAAAAGTTCCAATAACTAAATTTAGTAAGCTCGGAGCAGAAGTCTACCACGAGCACTTGGTGATAGTTGTTTTGCAGTCCCGAAGTTTTCCATTTTTATTAAAATTTGATATTCTAAGAATATCAAACCAGCATAACCAGATCTCCTTCCTTAAATCCCTCAGAGTTTGCTCTCAAGTCGTATCAGGACTTTATCTTACTACTTGGAATTTGCATCCTCTGCCTTAAGGACTGATGCAATTCGTCTCGGTCTTCAGTTTTCTTCTTACCCAAAACACTTTGAAATCGGCTTTTGCCCATCCATGGCAGTACGTTTGCAATGTGCTCCTACGTTGTATTGATTCATCTTACCGGAACTCTTGACGGGTTTCCTTTTTGCGGATACACATTGCTTACATCTGTCAATCCAATAGGCGACTGACTTCTGATATCCGACCCAATAGAAATGTTTTCTGACTTTTTCAATCGTGTTATTAATGCTCAAGTGACATCCATTGGATCCACAATGGTATATCAGTACTATGGGTTTTATTTTTGACTTGGGAACAACAATCAAATTTTGTGCAGATCTGCCTTTTTCAGTTTCCCACACACGGTACAAAACAACCATTTTATAGTTTCAGACTTTGCCACTGCGCCCTGCTTATTGGGCTGTTGGGTGCTAATTCTTTCCACAATGGTTTTCTTTGTTGTTCCTTGAACGTCCTAATTTTTGCGATTTCGGGGTCCTTATTTTCATCATTTGGTATTTGCTCTAGACTCCATTGATCATCTAGCACGACACCGAATGAGCGAATGTGAATTATGTTCGAAGTATGTTATGAATTATGTTATTGTAGTCGCTATCTCCTGCGTAAGCGGTGTGGTGATCGTTTCAATAAATGCCACCTTCGGCATGGTCAGTGCTACCCGTTTTGTCTCAGGATCACGAACGCATTTATCTTGCACATTTCCAAGAAATCACACGCTGAATCGGTGCAGTGCACTGTTAGCAAAACTTCGGCTGCGCCTCCTTTCAGGGGCACAATAAGCGTAGCAACCATGTCTTCATTGTTCCTTCGATTACTTACAGCCGTTGTCTCAAATTGCAGCTTAAAAATGCTGAACGCAGATGTTCTATCGTACATCGGCGGTTTCAGCTTTGTTCCACCGGCAACATGCAGTTGCCACTTAGCTGTAGTAAACTGACATATTCTTGTTTTTTCTGTAGCTTTTTGTCGAAGCCATTTACCAATTTTTGCATTTTATCAAGAACGTCATCCATATACGCTTCAAGCTTATTTACTTTTCTTTTAAGTACGCATGTGTCTTAAAGTGCTCATGTGATCTTCCTTATTCTTATTCTCTTCTTATTCGCTCGCATTACTTAGTGCACTGAATGATCTTCTGTCTCTCTTTCTATATATATATATATATATATATATATATATATATATATATATATATATATATATATATATATATATATACTTAGTGCACTGAATGATCTTCTGTCTATATATATATATATATATATATATATATATATATATATATATATATATATATATATATATATATATATATATAAATACGTATATATATATAAATATATATATATATAATTACGTAAACAATTAATTGTTAACGCAGTGCACTTCGTTTAAAATCTAAAGGATTTTTTATATTTTTTAAAAATAATAAAAAACCCATTTTTTATACAAAGTGCAGCCTACGTATTTGATTCTGTGGAAACTCTGCAGTCTATACGTAGCAAATTGCTGCACGCAACAACAACTTTGGCAAAATCATCATTTCTTATTATGTTTGTATTTTAAAAACGAGTAAACAATTAGAAAGAGCATTCATTACCTCTCAGATTTCAGAATTTCAGAATTGTTCAATACTGAACGTATGGTTCACGTCCTACAGTGATTTAACTAATGCAAAATGATGAATTTCAACGAAATAATTGGTACCTTGCACCGATACTCTTTATTTAAAAACTATCTTTGTTCAATAAATCGTAATATATTTATGATGCGTAGAAATTATATTGTATATAGATCAATAGTTTATAATTATTAAATTATAATGAAGTTTTCGAATTCGAATTTGGAATAAAACGCCAATTTTGGTTTTGTTTAAATTTATTTTCAAAATTAGTTCTATTATTTCTAAAGCCACTACCTGAAATGTGGAGAGGTGTTCTTTCATATAGAAGAAACACTGTTTTCTATAAAATTTTGTAAGAATGACAAAGTTTTTTGGAAATACCATAAGGACTTTTTCTGAGCGCTTTAAATTATTCAAGACCATTTCTAATAGAAGTGAGAAATCATTTTTTAAAATTTTATTTTAATTTTTGATCCAAATTTCTTTATATATTTATTATAGAAATTAGTTAGTGAAATTTTAAAAATTTATTCTCATCAAAAGGCGAGACTAAGATGCGGATGGGTAATTATAATGCCTCATATATATATTTTTTTATTTCTGTGTACATATACATTTGACATTGAAACGACAATCATATGCAGTTAGATGCAGCAAAGTTTGATACCATTGATTTCACAAAGTATCCAGTAATTCATAAAAAAATTATCATTACTTAACGTGACATATAAAGTGAATTCCACTGAAAAAAAATACGTTATTTTATAATAATAATATAATAATATTTTGGCGCTACAGTCCTGTATAGAACTTCGGCCGAGCTCTCTCACCATTTTGAGCTGTACGTGTTAAATTTGTACTCAAAGTGGTGGGACCTACAGTTTATTGCCGAATCCGAACGGCGGGTGAGAGCTTTTTCATAGGCAATGGTTTTACTCTCGTTGGTTTGCCATTTACTGACGAGAGGTAGCGCGGTATAGAAAAATATTTCTATGAAAAGATGTTGTTAGCCCCAGTCCAGGCTTGAACCGGGGACCTTTCGGCTCGCAGTCCAACGCACTAACCACTGAGCTACCGCGGCTACATTTTATTTTATAATAATACAAAAACCAGTATAATCAAATTCGCATATATATCGAAATGGATTTACTTTATTAATATGTAATACTTTATTCTTACGTGGTATACATTTGGTTTCTGTTAAATTAAAAATAGGTCGTCTATACACATTTTTGTACAACACCTAGGACATAGAATGGAAATGTAAACAGCTATTTACATAAAAATACGATCTTTTATTTATCAACTTGTTGAGAAACACTGTGCTGTTTTTGAACTTTTAAAATTCATTTTTTATTCTGAATTTTGTTAATTTTAGTTTTGTTGTTCACGTAAATCCGACGCAATCACACGTATTATAGTTTTAAATAATTTTTTTTTTGTTATAAATCTCGCATTTAATCATTTATTGGTCCTTCGAGCCGGATGTTGCGTGGACACGTTCAAGAATAATCGCAATCTTTAAAATCAAGGAGGTTCATCAAGCAATACTCTCAACGGTTTCGTCCAGCGGAGCTCTCTTTTCAATACGAATTTTGCCACGGTTTCGTCTAGCGGAGCACGCGTTTTCAATACGAAGCTTTGTCCAGCGGAACAGCCGTTTCAGTACGAACTTTTTCACGGTTTCGTTCAGCGGAGCACCCGTTCTCATTCCGAAGTTCTTCTACGCTTCGTTCAGCGGAGCGCCCGTTTCAATACAAACCTCTATACAGTTTCGTCTAGCGGAGCTCCCGTTTGCAATACGAAACTTTGTCCAGCGGAACAGCCGTTTCAATACGAACTTTTTCACGATTTCGTCCAGCAAGGTATCCGTTCTCAATACGAAGTTCTTTAACGCTTCGCTCAACGGAGCTCCCGTTTCAATACGAACCTCTCTACAGTTTCGTCTAGCGGAGCAACCGTTTTCAATACGAACTTGTTCACGGTTTTGTCCAGCGGAGCACCCGTTTTCAATACGAAGTTCTTCAACGCTTCGTTCAGCGAAGCGCCCGTTTAAATTATTAAAAATTACGTCTAATAGAAGTGAGAAATAGATTTTTAAAATTTTATTTTAATTATTGATCCAAATTTCTTTATATATTTATTATAGAAATTAGTTATTGAAATTTTATAAACTTTACTTTTTCGATTTATATCACTTTTAATTAAGGAATAGTAGCAGAGTACTTTATTCTCATCAAATGGCGAGACTAAGGTGCAGATGGATAATTTCAGGTATTATGCCCCATATGTATTTTTTTTTTATTTCTATTTACATATACATTTGACATTAAAACGACAATTATTTGCAATTAGATGCAGCCATTGATCTCACAAAGTATACAGTAATTCACAAACAAATTTATCATTACTTGACGTGACTTATAAAGTTGAATTCCACTGAAAAAAAAAGTTTATTTTATAATAATACAAAAACCAGTATAAACAAATTCGCATATCTATCGAAATGGATTTACTTTGTTAATATGTAATACTTTATTAGATATGGATGTTCTTCTTACTTGGTATAAATTTGGTTTCTGTTAAATTTAATATAGTCTATACACATTTTTGTACAACACCTAATGCCCGATTTACATTGTATCTTCTGTGAGTTTCACTGTATCTCCTAGGGTTTCATTTTTTCAAATAATGCTATTTTTTATGAAAATTTTAAAAAACGCAAGCCTAGGAGATACTGTGAGACTCACAGAAGATACAATGTAAATCGGGCATAATTCGTTGTTTTAAATTTTTGAATTTTTTCTGAAAAACACATATCTTTAAAAGGACATCGAATGGAAACAGCTACTTACATAAAAATATGAAGTTTTATCCCTCAACTTATCTATAATATGAAAAGTAAAAAAAAGGATTTCCCGTAAGTACTTTATGGGATACGCGCGTCTTTTTGTCAATTTTTTTCTAACGTGCGTCCCCCAAAATTCGTGGAATAGTTTGTTACATTTTTGCATAGTAGCATAAGTTATACAAATAAGTCAAAATTCCCAGAAATCTTTATCACGATGCCACACACACAGGTTAACTAGGGGATAGCTGAAAGGTTTTTCTATGTAAAATAAATGTTAATACTCAAAATAAGTTTTAGATAAAAAAATGTTGTCAAAAATTCTATATTTTATTAAATATTTTATTTTATATGTCATATTTAATAATTTTGACGGGGTTGTTTGCTAAAAATGACTGTGACTTTACACTGAATAAAATCTATTTTTACAAAAAATAGTTAAGATTTATAAAATATATCTTTTTATAAAGTACATATTTTGTTATATTAAATTTATAAGATTTAGTTATATTTAATTTATATTCATGCTAATTATTGTATGAGCTGTACGCCGCCATTGACAAAGTCATGCGCCTCTAATGGCATGTACATGTCGAGCATATAGATAAAAATGCTCTACCAAAATTGTGTTCAATTCTGCACCCGATGATGGTCAACGGTGGAGAGGGTGTCCGAAACTCCGGTGGAGCGACTGGTTTGGCTTGAGATGCTAATCTTTCGCCAGTGAGCGCATTAAGGTGGCGTAATAGCTGCGGCGGAATCCTTTATGGGTTGTAATGGCCAAAAAATTAAGTTTTATTAAAAATGTTTGAAAATGGTTTGAATTTATTTATTATTTGACACTTCACAAAAGTCAACTGAGATTCGAAGTACTTTTTACGAAACTCAACTCGCACGGATTTAATAATAAATTTTCTCCGAAAAAGTGAGTCGACTGCGGATCGTATAGACTCCCGCCGCAAAAGATCCGCCGGATTCCATAATCAGCATGATTATTTATTAAAGTTTTGTTAAAATTAAAAACTTTGGAGATATACTAAATACTTTAAACATTTATTATACAGAAATTTTAAATTCACAAAATGAATTTAATTCATTGGTACATGCAATACTGACATGACGGATTGTATTGTTAATCATCAGGGCAAATTTTTTTTGGATTTTGCTAAAAAATGCCATTTTTGCCATTTTTTCAATTATTTTGTAAATTAGCCTATATTTATGCCTTTTTACACTTTGGCAAACCTATTTTAAATATTGTTTTCGATTTCCTGGTTGTATTAAAATAAAATATATGTGCGTCCTTTTCTTGTATACTTATTTTTGTATGTTCTTAATTTTGTGAACAATTATTTGAATTTGTTGGATCTAGTACTCGATGAAATTAACGAAATAAATAAATTACATTTTATAGATGTAAATATCTTATTGCAAATTGTAAAGCAGTATTTCTTAAGGTATGTTTATAATTTAAATCTCATGCTATTTGTTTTTTAATTTGGATAGGTCACAATTTATTCTCGTCACAATTTATTCTAATCATGTATTTTGAAGAAATCTGTCACGTTTGAAACCATCTTAGTGACGATGTGGCGGAGTCTATTCGCTGTGCAATATTAATATTACAAAAACCTGCAATTAAATCTGACCTAATATATATTAAGAGCCATTTTGAATGCATTAGTTCAAGCAAAAATTGGAAGCAAAACGACTTGCAATAAAGAAATGTTTGGAAGTATTAGATCATGTAAAAGAGGAAGCTATGATGTCAACAAAAACAATTCATTGAAAAATTTAATAAAGTTTTCAATCGACATTTTTTGCTATTTTTGTTCCGTTCTTTTGACTATTTTTGTGCAATTTTTCGGCTTTTTTTTTGCCATTTTTATTTTGCCCAATTTTGAGCCATTTTTACTGTTTTTTTTTGTGCCATTTTTAACTATATTTTGTGCCAAAAAAAAACTTGCCCTGATAATCATACAGCTATTATCGACAATTCTGTCTCATCTGATATTGTTCCTCCACCCAGCAGAGTTGTGAAAAAGCGCAAGCGAGTAATAGTAATTACCAGGCCCGTGCGCACGGGGGTATTTTGAGGGTTCAAACCTCCCCAGGAGCATTAAAAATTTTTAAAAATTAAATTAAAGCCTAACCAGTACGGAAGGTTACGGATAGTTGGTTGTAAGAATTTATAGTCGTGTATTTATGTGATAATGTGTGAGGATACCATTTAAAGTGGTGCATAGGTTACCAGGATATACGAATCCTGAAAATAACTACAAAATTGCAATCGCTGAAGAATTTTCTTTCATTTGATACCCATATGTTCAAATGGTTAGGTGTACCAAATTTCGAATTTTTTTTGGGATCACGGTTCGTAAAAAAATATTATTTTCGTGTATTTGTTTTCATGTATTTGAACATAAATTCAAAATATATTTGAATAAAAAAAGTTGACCCCTTATGAAGTAAAATTCATCTGTAGATGTACATTTTTTATAAGTTATTTGAATAAAAGTGGTCGGTTCACAGGTCGCAATGAACCGCTCACGCCAATTTTTTCGCACATATAGCACATATAAGTAATCTAAATTAGGAGTTTCATTGATCTAACTCTCGGACAGACATACAGATGGACATCGCTAAATTGACTCAAGAAGTCATGCTGATCAAGAATATATATACTTTTCCGTACCGGATATGCTTCGTGGGTGTTACAAACGGCGCACATTGTGATATTTTCATAATCTAGGTGAATATAAATCGATTTTTAAAGTTACAGACTTGAAATTTTGCAGAGAGAAGTTTTCTGGAAATAAAAACTTCTCCACAAAAAGTGGGCTTGGTCAGACAACTGACACGCCCACTTCCCATAAAAAATATATATATAACACTATACACATGTGGCAAAAATTCTTCTACAATTGCAATAAAATTGATATATTCTGCAAAATTGAGGCATTAGATGTCGTTTTTCATGAATATTCCATAGTCCCTTTTCAAGGATATTCAACAAAAATGCAAAAACGTGTTTTTAACTTAATATTTATCAACTTAATATTTCTTAAATCTAAAATATGCCCTCTTATCAAGTGTTATATCAATTTTCAAAATATTTATCAGGGTTTCTGAGATATGATTAAAAAAATAGCGAATTATTTGAATTGTTACAATTTTTTTTTTCGAAATTTTTTTAATTTGAGTAGTATTTCGTAAAAAGACATCTTTAATTAATAATATGAATTCCAAAATATTTCTTATCACCTGTAGTTGCCTCAAAATTGTTGCATTATAATTGTTAAATGCAAATCGTGCAAAATAAAAGGTATACATTCCACGAAAAAAATAGTTTTTATTTTTTAACTGAATTTTTGAAAGTAAAATATACATTATTTTTTGAAATTCATAAAATGAGTTAAACTTGCATAATACATTTATTAGAGCTGCATCAAAAGAACGGTGAAAAATCTCTTTAAAATTGCTATCCATACAAAACTGCATGTCCTTCGCCGCTGAAAATAATAGACAAAACAACAACAAAAAAAAAAATCTGCTGGACACCATCAGATATGACTACACCTTTGCAAACTTTAAATAAAATTGGAGATATATTTTTACATATAAGAAATAATGTCCCATATCAAACAGAATTCAATTTTTTATTTTGAAATTATTTTTCTAAAATAGCGATATTTCGCAGCCAATTTAAGTTGTTGTGAGAAGGGTTTTGACCAACCTGTATACTAAATTTAATCTGAAAGGGGAACAATGCGGAACAACTTACTAATACCTCTTTATATTTCAAATATTACAATTTAAATACGATTTTAATACTCATATATTAAATTATGATTAGAGCCCAAACTAAAATATTTACATAAAAATGCTTAACAACATTTTAAACTTATTTAATGTCTTAAAAATTTTGCATTCTCAAAAATAGAAAAACACTACAACTTGTAAAGCATGGAGCATGTGATCTTAGGACACGAATACTTGCCTATTCAAACAATTTTACGTTTGTAATAATTATCAAGTTTGTTTAGCGTTTTCGTAGAAACCATATTTTTTAATTACATTTTCATTTTCGGTTTAATGGGACATTTTTCTACTAAATATGCGAAAAAAGAAATCAATTGAAAATACTTTTTTTTGCATTTTGTCCCCCTAGATATGAAAAATTTCACACTGTGCGACGTACCAAACTCTTTCACTCTTAGTCTAGGTGTTCGGGTGATGAACGAAGCGTTGGCGGGTGGCAAACGCAAATTGAAATATTATATTTCAATTAAATTGGGTCGCAACTAATAATTTGCAACAAACAGTAAATATACAATTTTTTATACCTTTGATCTTGATGTTATGTAGATCCGTATAAATGTATTCCGTCTTCGGTCGAAGTGCTGTTTGGTGTTCCTTGATGTTGTTGTGATTTGTTGAATGTTGATTTTTGGGGTTGTGTATAAGTTGATGTGTTTGTTAATGTGGATTTGTATTTCACCGTGACCGAGTTGTCGCGTTTTACCGACTGGTTTTTATTTATTAATAATTGTTGCGGGTAATAATCGGAGACGGGTAGGTCGAGTGCGTACGTTTTAAAGTAATCGAAACGAGTGAGATCTAGCACTTTTAAACGTCAAGGCTCATTGCAGCGAGTATCAATGCAACGAGTGGGTCCGGCGGCCGATTTCGTACACATTTTGTTTACGTTCTACATTAACACTAGGGTATAAAAATGTATATGACTGTATACTAAAATTTTATAATATCACACGCTCAGATCAAAAGTATTTTAAACAATAATCGCAATGTTTAGAGTAAAAACGAAACAATATTTTCTAAAAGAAAAAACAATAAAAAAAAGATCAGAGCAAAAAGGTGATATAAATTAATCTTATTTGTGAGCTGACTTTATCTATACTCATTCTTATTCTAACAAAATTTGATTGATGTTAAAACGTATTGAGGAAATTTAAAAATGCTATACTAATAAAAAGTTATTTATATGTATACTGTCTTTACGAAAATGTTAATTACATACAATTTATTTGTCGAACAATATTTACGTTATTTGGAACAATATTTACGTCATAGAAAGTTTTTTTCCAAACTAAAAATTATTGGAATTACAATTTTTATACCCTACACTAACATTGAAAGGGTATATTCAGTTTGGTACGCCGTTTGTAACACCCAGAAGGAAGCATCTCCGGTATGGAATAATAATATAATAGTTTGGCGCTACAGTCCTTTACAGAACTTCGGCCGAGCTCTCTCACCCTTTTTAGCTGTGAGTGTTATATTTGTACTCAAAGTGGTGGGACCTACGTTTATTGCCGAATCCGAACGGCGGGTGAGAGCTTTTCATAGGCAATGTTTTTACTCTCGGAGGTTTGCCATTTACTGCCGAGAGGTAGCGCGGTATAGAAAAATGTTTCTATGAAAAGATGTTGTTAGCCCCAGTCCAGACTTGAACCGGGGACCTTTCGGCTCGCAGTCCAACGCACTAACCACTGAGCTACCGCGGCTACATGGAATAGAAACACGGTATGGAAATTCTTGATCAGCATGATTTAGCGATGTCCGTCTGTCTGTCTGTTGAAATCCCTACTACTTAAAAAATTGAAGAGTTAGATGGATGAAACTGATATTTTAGATTACTTATATACCTAATGGAGGACCATTGTGACCTGTGATCTGACCATTTATATTCAAATACTTCATATAAAATTTACATCTACAGATCAATATTACTGTATACGTGCTTAGGTAAATTTGTTTGTCAAATATATATTGACTTCATGCTCAAATACATGAAAATAATGTTTTCCCTCGAAATGAAACAAAAAAAAAAAAAATCGAAATTCGGTATACCTTCCCATTTGTAAATATGGGTATCAAATGAATAGAAATTCTTCAGCGATTGAAAGTTTGTAGTTATTTTCAGGATTCGTATTGCCTGGTGACCTATATACCACTTTGAATGGTAACCACACATATGTGTAGGGTATTTATAGTCGGCTTAGACCAACTATAATTTTGATAATCCTAACTATGATAATAACACCTACTATAAAATATCCCTACTTTAAAATTTCCCATGTGACAGGATATAAACATTAAACATAGTCTCAATAAAATTAGCATGTTATGGAATGTGGTGGTATATTTTCATGCGTTAAATTTTAGAAAATATTAGTTTATATTTTTTTTATATATAACTTTTATAGAGGAGAAAGAAAGATTATTGAGCATATTGATCACTTTACAATTCAACATGGATCGGCGTCATTGGATTTTTTTTTGTCGAATTGGATCCTTTTGAGACTTTTCAAATACTCAACTACAAAAAAAAGTCCAATGACGTTATTGGGTTCTGGGAACATTTAAGTCTCAATCTATGAAATCAAGGTTTGAACATTAAGGTCAGATCATAAAATTTTATAAAATAGAGTTAATTGAAAACTTGAAAAAAAAAACAAAATCCTTATTTAGGACTTTGTAAAAATTGGATAGAAGCACTGATCGAAAAAAACAGGAATCGGATTTTTGGAACCAATTTTGAAAATCTTGGAACCAAACCCGGAATCAATAATCCAAAGGGGTTTAGTCCCTGAATAGATGAATATTTTTTTGATATAGTACCGATATTATTTATCTTGTATATCTTACAAATTTATGTCGAGATTTACGATACTATATTATAAACCTACAAATATAAATTTAAAAAAATGTCTAATCACAATTCCCAAAGTAAGGTGTCAGATATATTTCAAAGTAATATAAAAATGTATCTTTAAATTGTTTATGATTAGGCGCCAAGAACTTTAAAACTATTTTTTATTATTAATTATAGGGATTACTAAAAATTACAAAATTTCACTAAAAAAAAAAAATAAAATAAAAAAACACCGTGGTGAAGTTAGTAACACAAGTGTCAGCCACACTTTCGTAGTTCGAATCTATAGAACATATTTTCGAAGATAAGACTAGAAGAACTTCGACGAACTGCTCCGGGGTTTTTGTACATACTGAAGTCAATCGGATACAATCTAATTTTATAAAAATATCGCCATCGCTGATAATAAGTAATCAGAGACCGAAAATAATTATTATTTTCAAACATTTACATATTTGAAAAAAATCATTGTACAGGAATGATGTACGACAAAACTTAGGGTACCATAAGAAAACATTCGATGAAAATGCTTCATTTTTTTGGACTTGACAATTATATTTCAGAAATATAAAGTCATCAGTAGTTATTTTTTTTTATTTATATTTTTTAAATTCAAAAATAATAATTATTTTTAATTTATGATATAAACGTTAACATTAAAACTAAAGCCAAAATAATTACTATTTTTGATTTATACATATATAAATGTTAAATATAATTATTATTTTTGATAAATATTTATAAAAAACGAAAATAATTATTATTTTTGATAAATATTTATAAAAAACGAAAGTAATTATTATTTTTAGCTTTTATAAATATATATAAAAAATAATAATTATTTTTGATGATATTTATAAAAATCAAAAATAATTATTGTTCTATATAAATATTTATAAAAGTTAAAAATAATATTGTTATGAGATATATAGAAAATAAACCCTTGAATATGCGGCGAAAATATACCAATAAATCTCAAAATATCCAAAAAAATGCAGCTTCGAGACTAACATTTTGACACCTTTTATAAATATTTATCAAATATAATAATTATTTATGACTTTTATAAATATTACTCAAAACTATTTATTGACTTTTATATATACAAATATTAATTATAAATAATAATTATTTTTGACTTTTAAAATCATAAACTAAATATATTAATAAATTTTTATTTTTAATCATATTTATCAAAAAAAATTATTATTACAAACTTTTATAAATATTTATCGGAAATAATAATTATTAGTATATGACTATCATCCAAAAATAATTATTATTAAAAATTTTAATGGAAAAAGTTTTAAATAATTTTATAATCTGACTTTTTAAATAAAACCTATAATAATTATGTCTCTGTAATAAATTAGTAAATTTTAAATTATAAATTATAAATTATAAATTATAAATTATAAATTATAAATTATAAATTATAAATTATAAATTATAAATTATAAATTATAAATTATAAATTATAAATTATAAATTATAAATTATAAATTATAAATTATAAATTATAAATTATAAATTATAAATTATAAATTATAAATTATAAATTATAAATTATAAATTATAAATTATAAATTATAAATTATAAATTATAAATTATAAATTATAAATTATAAATTATAAATTATAAATTATAAATTATAAATTATAAATTATAAATTATAAATTATAAATTATAAATTATAAATTATAAATTATAAATTATAAATTATAAATTATAAATTATAAATTATAAATTATAAATTATAAATTATAAATTATAAATTATAAATTATAAATTATAAATTATAAATTATAAATTATAAATTATAAATTATAAATTATAAATTATAAATTATAAATTATAAATTATAAATTATAAATTATAAATTATAAATTATAAATTATAAATTATAAATTATAAATTATAAATTATAAATTATAAATTATAAATTATAAATTATAAATTATAAATTATAAATTATAAATTATAAATTATAAATTATAAATTATAAATTATAAATTATAAATTATAAATTATAAATTATAAATTATAAATTATAAATTATAAATTATAAATTATAAATTATAAATTATAAATTATAAATTATAAATTATAAATTATAAATTATAAATTATAAATTATAAATTATAAATTATAAATTATAAATTATAAATTATAAATTATAAATTATAAATTATAAATTATAAATTATAAATTATAAATTATAAATTATAAATTATAAATTATAAATTATAAATTATAAATTATAAATTATAAATTATAAATTATAAATTATAAATTATAAATTATAAATTATAAATTATAAATTATAAATTATAAATTATAAATTATAAATTATAAATTATAAATTATAAATTATAAATTATAAATTATAAATTATAAATTATAAATTATAAATTATAAATTATAAATTATAAATTATAAATTATAAATTATAAATTATAAATTATAAATTATAAATTATAAATTATAAATTATAAATTATAAATTATAAATTATAAATTATAAATTATAAATTATAAATTATAAATTATAAATTATAAATTATAAATTATAAATTATAAATTATAAATTATAAATTATAAATTATAAATTATAAATTATAAATTATAAATTATAAATTATAAATTATAAATTATAAATTATAAATTATAAATTATAAATTATAAATTATAAATTATAAATTATAAATTATAAATTATAAATTATAAATTATAAATTATAAATTATAAATTATAAATTATAAATTATAAATTATAAATTATAAATTATAAATTATAAATTATAAATTATAAATTATAAATTATAAATTATAAATTATAAATTATAAATTATAAATTATAAATTATAAATTATAAATTATAAATTATAAATTATAAATTATAAATTATAAATTATAAATTATAAATTATAAATTATAAATTATAAATTATAAATTATAAATTATAAATTATAAATTATAAATTATAAATTATAAATTATAAATTATAAATTATAAATTATAAATTATAAATTATAAATTATAAATTATAAATTATAAATTATAAATTATAAATTATAAATTATAAATTATAAATTATAAATTATAAATTATAAATTATAAATTATAAATTATAAATTATAAATTATAAATTATAAATTATAAATTATAAATTATAAATTATAAATTATAAATTATAAATTATAAATTATAAATTATAAATTATAAATTATAAATTATAAATTATAAATTATAAATTATAAATTATAAATTATAAATTATAAATTATAAATTATAAATTATAAATTATAAATTATAAATTATAAATTATAAATTATAAATTATAAATTATAAATTATAAATTATAAATTATAAATTATAAATTATAAATTATAAATTATAAATTATAAATTATAAATTATAAATTATAAATTATAAATTATAAATTATAAATTATAAATTATAAATTATAAATTATAAATTATAAATTATAAATTATAAATTATAAATTATAAATTATAAATTATAAATTATAAATTATAAATTATAAATTATAAATTATAAATTATAAATTATAAATTATAAATTATAAATTATAAATTATAAATTATAAATTATAAATTATAAATTATAAATTATAAATTATAAATTATAAATTATAAATTATAAATTATAAATTATAAATTATAAATTATAAATTATAAATTATAAATTATAAATTATAAATTATAAATTATAAATTATAAATTATAAATTATAAATTATAAATTATAAATTATAAATTATAAATTATAAATTATAAATTATAAATTATAAATTATAAATTATAAATTATAAATTATAAATTATAAATTATAAATTATAAATTATAAATTATAAATTATAAATTATAAATTATAAATTATAAATTATAAATTATAAATTATAAATTATAAATTATAAATTATAAATTATAAATTATAAATTATAAATTATAAATTATAAATTATAAATTATAAATTATAAATTATAAATTATAAATTATAAATTATAAATTATAAATTATAAATTATAAATTATAAATTATAAATTATAAATTATAAATTATAAATTATAAATTATAAATTATAAATTATAAATTATAAATTATAAATTATAAATTATAAATTATAAATTATAAATTATAAATTATAAATTATAAATTATAAATTATAAATTATAAATTATAAATTATAAATTATAAATTATAAATTATAAATTATAAATTATAAATTATAAATTATAAATTATAAATTATAAATTATAAATTATAAATTATAAATTATAAATTATAAATTATAAATTATAAATTATAAATTATAAATTATAAATTATAAATTATAAATTATAAATTATAAATTATAAATTATAAATTATAAATTATAAATTATAAATTATAAATTATAAATTATAAATTATAAATTATAAATTATAAATTATAAATTATAAATTATAAATTATAAATTATAAATTATAAATTATAAATTATAAATTATAAATTATAAATTATAAATTATAAATTATAAATTATAAATTATAAATTATAAATTATAAATTATAAATTATAAATTATAAATTATAAATTATAAATTATAAATTATAAATTATAAATTATAAATTATAAATTATAAATTATAAATTATAAATTATAAATTATAAATTATAAATTATAAATTATAAATTATAAATTATAAATTATAAATTATAAATTATAAATTATAAATTATAAATTATAAATTATAAATTATAAATTATAAATTATAAATTATAAATTATAAATTATAAATTATAAATTATAAATTATAAATTATAAATTATAAATTATAAATTATAAATTATAAATTATAAATTATAAATTATAAATTATAAATTATAAATTATAAATTATAAATTATAAATTATAAATTATAAATTATAAATTATAAATTATAAATTATAAATTATAAATTATAAATTATAAATTATAAATTATAAATTATAAATTATAAATTATAAATTATAAATTATAAATTATAAATTATAAATTATAAATTATAAATTATAAATTATAAATTATAAATTATAAATTATAAATTATAAATTATAAATTATAAATTATAAATTATAAATTATAAATTATAAATTATAAATTATAAATTATAAATTATAAATTATAAATTATAAATTATAAATTATAAATTATAAATTATAAATTATAAATTATAAATTATAAATTATAAATTATAAATTATAAATTATAAATTATAAATTATAAATTATAAATTATAAATTATAAATTATAAATTATAAATTATAAATTATAAATTATAAATTATAAATTATAAATTATAAATTATAAATTATAAATTATAAATTATAAATTATAAATTATAAATTATAAATTATAAATTATAAATTATAAATTATAAATTATAAATTATAAATTATAAATTATAAATTATAAATTATAAATTATAAATTATAAATTATAAATTATAAATTATAAATTATAAATTATAAATTATAAATTATAAATTATAAATTATAAATTATAAATTATAAATTATAAATTATAAATTATAAATTATAAATTATAAAT
The DNA here is from genome assembly GCA_951804985.1 of Dryomyza anilis. Taxonomy (NCBI): domain Eukaryota; kingdom Metazoa; phylum Arthropoda; class Insecta; order Diptera; family Dryomyzidae; genus Dryomyza; species Dryomyza anilis. Next base: position 51,611,204 of record OX638133.1, on the reverse strand, counting down.
TATAAATTATAAATTATAAATTATAAATTATAAATTATAAATTATAAATTATAAATTATAAATTATAAATTATAAATTATAAATTATAAATTATAAATTATAAATTATAAATTATAAATTATAAATTATAAATTATAAATTATAAATTATAAATTATAAATTATAAATTATAAATTATAAATTATAAATTATAAATTATAAATTATAAATTATAAATTATAAATTATAAATTATAAATTATAAATTATAAATTATAAATTATAAATTATAAATTATAAATTATAAATTATAAATTATAAATTATAAATTATAAATTATAAATTATAAATTATAAATTATAAATTATAAATTATAAATTATAAATTATAAATTATAAATTATAAATTATAAATTATAAATTATAAATTATAAATTATAAATTATAAATTATAAATTATAAATTATAAATTATAAATTATAAATTATAAATTATAAATTATAAATTATAAATTATAAATTATAAATTATAAATTATAAATTATAAATTATAAATTATAAATTATAAATTATAAATTATAAATTATAAATTATAAATTATAAATTATAAATTATAAATTATAAATTATAAATTATAAATTATAAATTATAAATTATAAATTATAAATTATAAATTATAAATTATAAATTATAAATTATAAATTATAAATTATAAATTATAAATTATAAATTATAAATTATAAATTATAAATTATAAATTATAAATTATAAATTATAAATTATAAATTATAAATTATAAATTATAAATTATAAATTATAAATTATAAATTATAAATTATAAATTATAAATTATAAATTATAAATTATAAATTATAAATTATAAATTATAAATTATAAATTATAAATTATAAATTATAAATTATAAATTATAAATTATAAATTATAAATTATAAATTATAAATTATAAATTATAAATTATAAATTATAAATTATAAATTATAAATTATAAATTATAAATTATAAATTATAAATTATAAATTATAAATTATAAATTATAAATTATAAATTATAAATTATAAATTATAAATTATAAATTATAAATTATAAATTATAAATTATAAATTATAAATTATAAATTATAAATTATAAATTATAAATTATAAATTATAAATTATAAATTATAAATTATAAATTATAAATTATAAATTATAAATTATAAATTATAAATTATAAATTATAAATTATAAATTATAAATTATAAATTATAAATTATAAATTATAAATTATAAATTATAAATTATAAATTATAAATTATAAATTATAAATTATAAATTATAAATTATAAATTATAAATTATAAATTATAAATTATAAATTATAAATTATAAATTATAAATTATAAATTATAAATTATAAATTATAAATTATAAATTATAAATTATAAATTATAAATTATAAATTATAAATTATAAATTATAAATTATAAATTATAAATTATAAATTATAAATTATAAATTATAAATTATAAATTATAAATTATAAATTATAAATTATAAATTATAAATTATAAATTATAAATTATAAATTATAAATTATAAATTATAAATTATAAATTATAAATTATAAATTATAAATTATAAATTATAAATTATAAATTATAAATTATAAATTATAAATTATAAATTATAAATTATAAATTATAAATTATAAATTATAAATTATAAATTATAAATTATAAATTATAAATTATAAATTATAAATTATAAATTATAAATTATAAATTATAAATTATAAATTATAAATTATAAATTATGAATTATAAATTATAAATTATTAATACCATTACATATTAACCGTGACTGCTCGCATTAGGCATTAACATTAACTTCCACTTTTATATTATTTAATTATATCAATAATAATCGTTTATTGTATAGGGTAGTGTTATCTTAACTACAACTTACTCAATATTTCATATTTCAATAGCGACATCTCTATTCTTTCAATTGCAAAATTATTATAGTAGGTACACAAACCTATTATATTTCAAACATCGGTTACAATAGTCACAACCGATAGCTACAACTGTGGCTGTGATCAGGTCATCTTTAATATTCGAAAATCATAGTTGAAATCGCATAAGATCTATCAGATCTATATTTAATAACTAAATCTTTTACTTTTTTCTTAGCATACAAAATTATAATACATTTTTTTTTCGTAAATTTTTTATATATTTTTTACTAATGTAATTTTATTTAAGTTAACACAATCTTTCATGCCATGTAATCAATATTTTGGTAGATAATAATTCAAGGAAACTTATAGTATTGACAGACAAATTACAGAAAAATATTTGTGACTATGTTTGAAAATAAAGTATTATTAAGAAATATTATAATAATTGAACTCTTACATCAAATCATTAAAAATGGGTAAAAATATTTTTTTTGTTGTTTTACTTTCTTCGAAAATGTGGCTAAGTTAGAAAAATATTAAAAATATTATAATTATTACATTAAACTATTAAAAATGGTTAAAAAGTAATTAAATTTGTTTTATTTTAGTCTGTGGCCGACTATCTCTGAAACTGTTACTAAATTCGAAAAATCTTAAATACTATAATTATGACATTAAAAATGGGTTAATAATAATTAATTGAGGTATTTTTCTGACTTTCTTAAAAACTGGAGCTAACTTAAAAAAACATTATTAAATAATATTATAATTATTACATTAAACCATTAAAAATGACTAAAAATCATTAATTTGTTTTATTATCGACTGTGGCCGACAATCTTCACACCAAAAACCCAGCAACACTTTCGAAGTTCGAAAATCTGCTTGTTGCTATCTTCATGCCGGTTAAAAAAATCCATTTAATATTCATTGAAGAAAAAAATATTTATTAAAATATTCTACGAACTAAGTTTGTACGTTGAAAAATTATTTAAAAAAATTGAATAGCTCCAGTGTTCAGATTTTCCTCACTAAATAGGTGTTCGTTTGAATAATTGGAATACTATATGACCCATAAAAAACTCTTTTTTTGAGAAACATGTTTTATATATTTTAATTTCTCAAAATTATTAGTGTTTGTATTACGTACCTATTGTTAAATTTATAAACATATTTAAATATTTCAAAAAATTTATATTGGCAAGCCCCCCTGTCTAAAGGCCTGGTAATAACTCATTACACCCTCCTAGGGCAAAGTGCATTTCACATACAACTTCTACTACTCGACCCGTCAACCACCTTATGCAGCGCCTTTACTTGTAGCAGTAAACCTGCTAAAAAATAGCACAAATCAAGACAACATAAATGTTAATAATAAGGAAATCCATTGAAGGAAGTCCAGTGACGGAAATTCATAAATTAAAACGAATTTTAATTTCTAGATTAATACCTGACATGACTACTGACAATATAATATAGATTCCTAAAATCAAATAATCTATTTCCTGCTGACACCTACATATTGACAGACCATCTTATCGTCGGTGATACCGCTTATCTATATTTTCGAATACCTCTTCAATATGAAATTTACAAAAAAAACTTAACTATTTTAAGTCTCAATTCTGCACTTACTTTATACAAAATTAAGTATGTCATAACTTATAATGGCATTTATATAGTTTATCCGATCAACATATCATTAAAAACCCGAATATAATACAAAATTAGGCGTAATTTTCACATTCACATGTTAAAAACATATTCAAAATAAATTTTAGATGGGAATCGAACTTTTGAGTTTAAAGTGTTTCAGGCTAGGCGTGACTGTTGAAAATATAAAACGAGGATGCCTGTTTAAATAATCACTGCTTCCGTATTTTTTATCCGAGTTTTTCATTCATAGTTTCTTGAAAAGCTTATAAAATTTTCCAACAGATCACATACCCACATTTTTAGTTTATTGCGTTTGAAAGACATCATTTCAATTCAATTTTGAAATTGTTGATTTAGGTACGAAAACGCCTACTTTGAGGTCCCGGTGGGTCCATTTCCCATATTCGGATTTCGCTAAATATTTTCCACATCGATTTTCTCATTCAATAGAGCATTTCTAGGGGGTGACCTTCAAAATCAAACTCGATGATTTTTTTTTCATACAAAGTCATTTCCAGTGTACATTGAGTACATGGAAAATGCGCGCATCGATGTTTTTTGTATGTAACTTTTGAACTAAAAAAGATTTTAAAAAAGAAAAATTGTTTTAAAAACTTGACACTTCAGGGAATATATATATTTTAGTTTTGAACTTGATCTATGAGTACCCTACATGTAATTGAAAGGCAGAGTTGACTGACTTATTGAGTTGCAAAATATATATAAAAAAAATAGAAATTCCTAGTTTTCCAACAAAATATCATTGAAATATATTAATTTATATAATTATCTTATATCTGGCATAATCAGTTACATTTTTGTTCATTAATTAATGAATTATTGAACAAAGTGTGAAATACGACTAAAATGTTCACTATAAAAAACCTGGAAATAATGTAAAAAAATATGGGCGGATCACGCCCATTTTTGGAATAAATGTTTTGAAATAGCTGCTGTTTTCAAAAATAGCCTGGTTGATACACTACAGCATTAAAGAAAAAAGTTTTTCAATTTCCGATATCTATAAAATGTGCCAATATTGAGCCCTCTTCGATGCTTCGTTTAAAAGTTGTGAGCATTTAAAGAAAACTGATTTTCAATTTCCGATATCTTTGAAACCGTTCAACCTTGTTAAATGAAATTCCGATATCTATAAAATGTGATAACACTGGGCCGTCTACGACGCTCCGTTTAAAAGTTGTAAGCATTTAAAGAAAAAGTTTTTCAATTTCCGATATCTTTGAAACCGTTCAACCTTATTAAATGAAATTCCGATATCTATAAAATGTGCTAACTTTGGGCCATCTACGACGCTCCGTTTAAATGTTTTGAGCATTTAAAAAAAAGTTTTCAATTTCCCATATCCGTTCAACCTTATAAAATGAAATTCATCATCCAAATCTAGTTTTAAATTTAAAGAAAAAAGTTTTTCAATTTCCGATATCTATAAAATGTGCCAACTTTGGGCCCTCTACTACGCACGTTGTGTCAAAATGAGGTAAAACTCGCGCATTGGTTAAAAATATTAATTTTTGAAATTTTTTTTTTCTCAATTTTTATGTTGAACATGGCAAGTTAGTGTTTTTCTGCATGTTAACATAATCATGTTGTTACGAAATCTGTGACATCGATTCAAAGTCACACAGTACACAAATGTACCTATTTTTATACCCTACACTAAGAGTGAGAGGGTATATTCAGTTTGGTACGCCGTACCCAGAAGGAAGCATCTTCGGTATGGAAAAGTATATATATTCTTGATCAGCATGACCTCCTGAGTCGATATAGCGATGTCCGTCTGTCTGTTGAAATCACGATTACAGAAAAATAGAAGAGCTAGAGCTATGAAACTTTAGATTTCTTATATATCTAAGCTGTCTGAACAAGAAAATTGGCATGATCGGTCTTTTGTGACCTGAGAACCGACTACTTATGTTCAAATACCCTATAAAAAATTTATATCTACAGATCAATTTTACTGTATACGTGCTTGTGTAAACTTTATGTTGGTAAAATATATATGACTTATGGTCAAATAGATGAAAATAAGGGTTTCCGGCGAAACGACTTGTGGTTGCAAACAAAAAAAAAACAAATAGAAATTCGGTACACCTACCTACCCATTTGTAAATATGGGTATCAAATGAATGGAAATTCTTCAGCGATTGAAAGTTTGTAGTTATTTTCAGGATTCGTATACCCTGGTGACCTATATACCACTTTTAATGGTAACCGACTTATCCTAACTATCATAATAACACCTACTTTTAAATTTGCCATGTGATCTAACCTTCCCAACTGGTTTCTATTTAAAAGCAGTAACTTTTATTTAAGTCTAAAGAAGTACTTTTAAAGTACTTCTTTAGACTTAAAATCTACATATTCATTATTATTATACTTATTCCAAATTCAAAGTTATTTATTATTAAATGGAGTTACTTTGTACATAATAAAATGAAAATACTTTAATACAAGTTTATGTACAAAATTTTTAAATTTAGGAGCATTTACACAAAATGCTATATCTTGAAAGTAGAATTCAGCGACATCCAAAGTTTTTGCATGAAAGTGCTAAAATAGCAACAATAGACATTGGAATATAGATAATTGTATGGAGTAATGAAAATGTACTTACTTTCCGTTACTTTCCGGGCACGGCGTATAAAAATACACAAATGCATTGATTTAATTTTTTTGCTGCAACACAACTACAGTAATTGACAAAAATTAAACTTGGTGCAGTTTTTGCTGCTTGCCTACTCGTTGCTTTGTACAGAACAGAATTAGCATTTTGTTCATTATACAAAGTAAAGTTACAGGTTTAGCTAAGCACAAACTGCATACAAGACCGCTGATGAGGAAGCTTGGCTGCTTCCGAAACAGCGGTCGGCCAACAAGTTTTTGGTTTTTTGTCAATTACTGTTGTTGTTTTTGAATCAGTGCAAAATATATTTTGTATTTGGTAGACCTAGAGCCCGACAAATTAGTTTTTGCATTATAATAAAAATCTTCAACTAAAACAAATTATTTACCTTTTTTTATAAAGAGATGGCTCCACTAGAGTTATGTGAAGCAGGGCCCCTAACCGAGTTTGAATTAAAGTTTATCTTGGTAGCGTAATGTTGAAATGCATTTGTACGTATGGGTACGTGCAACGAATTTCAATTTTATAGTGTATCGCAGGTGGCGGGTTAAATTCTGTAAGTTCTAAATAATAATATAATAGTTTGTCGCTACAGTCCTGTACAGAACTTCGGCCGAGCTCTCTCACCATTTTGAGCTGTGCGTGTTATATTTGTACTCAAAGTGGTGGGACCTACAGTTTATTGCCGAATCCGAACGGCGGGTGAGAGCTTTTTCATAGGCAATGTTTTACTCTCGTAGGTTTGCCATTTACTGACGAGAGGTAGCGCGGTATAGAAAAATATTTCTATGAAAAGATGTTGTTAGTCCCAGTCCAGGCTTGAACCGGGGACCTTTCGACTCACAGTCCAACGCACTAACCACTGAGCTACCGCGGCTACTTCTGTAAGTTCTAGCATATTTTAAAAGCAGTAATTAAAAATTTCACTGCAGCTAATAAGATGAGAGAGAGTCTTTTCTTTTCATACTTACTTTTGTATCGAATATTAAAATAGATATAAATTTAGACATCATTTGAATGAATAAGAACTATAGATTCTTTAAAATTACACTATCCGGTACAATTGTTTACGTCATAAAGTGTAAAAAAAATCCAACTTAGTTTTTTAAAAATCAAAAACCCATATTTTTTAAACTTTATTTTCTGAAATATGGAAGTGGACAAATTACATTTGAAATAAACTTAAAATACCTCACATACACGTAAGCAACGCTGTGAAAAATTTTTTGACCAGAAAATTTCTTAAACCCGAAAAAATAGCTAGCCTAAACATATTTTTTTATTTATTTATTTATTTATTTATTTATTTTGAGGTTAGTTTTTTTCAGTGTTTCAGAAATTTTCTGGCCAAAAACATTTTTGTAGCCTTGCTAACGTGTATGTAAGGTATTTTAAGTTTTTCAAATTTAATTTTTCCACTTTAAATTTCAGAAAATAATTTTGAAAAAAAAAAATGGGTTTTTGATATTTAGGGGGTACCGCGTGACCTTGATGTCACTTTGGATATTTTTTTCATTTTGAGTTCTACTTTACGCAAAACAAAACAAGACAATTTTATTTTTTTTTTGTTCCCCGACCACTTTGATATAATGCAAAAACTAGTTCTGACCTCGGTTGGTTTTCGATTTTTGGTCGGTTCCAGGGGGCCGAGAGGAACTCTCTGGACTTTCGGAACTCTCAGCCTATTAGGAAGGGCGTGGCATTTTCTTTTTTAAAAATTTTGAGTAAAGTATATTTCAGCAAATGCGACGGTTCCACTTCGGTGGAAGTCCTCCGCGCGGAAGCCCCTGGAAACGACGCTCTACACCACCCGGTGTAGAAGTCGGCTAAAGTGAGTGGCGAACATCACCCTCAGAGAGAGGGTTCGTGCGTTGGGTTTGGGTCCCACCACCAGCGGCTGTTTTTCAAAATATCTGGCTATTATTTTTATTTTTTTTATCAACCAGTCTAAAATTTGAATTTTAGCCTGAGCTAAAAATTTCAAACTGCTCGATTGTCGTCTAAAATTTTTAGCCTGAAAAAATATTCAACTTGCTGTCAAAATTAAAGTTTATTTCAAAATTTATGATTTATTATTGTTTTTCACCGAACAAATTTGAATTTTTCGACAAAATACAGTTTGAAAATTAGAGAAATGTATGGTTCATGTCTGAAATAAATAAATAGCAAAAACAGTTTGGTTAATAAAAAAAAAGAAAAGCTGAGGTTAAAATTGTAGCGGCTGTTTTGAAATAGCTGCTGTTTTCAAAAATAGCATGGTTGATAAACTACAGCAAGTATGTTTTAAATTTTTTTATTGTATCTTCAGTACTTTTCGAGTTATAGGTTCCTAAAAAGTTTTATATGTATCTTGTTTGGGAGGTGGGCGTGTCCGTTGAACGATTTGGCTCATTTCCGTACTCAAAATCATTTTTTGGTTAAAACATATTGGAACGAAATTTCTTCGGATTCTGACTAGTATTTCTCAAGTTACCGTGTAACAGATAGCCAGACGGATGGACAGACAGACTGACATAACTAAACGGACTCGGGTCGTGATGCTGATCAAGAATACATATACTTTTCCATAAAGGCCACGCATCCAAAGGAGCGTTACCTTATCAGCACAAACTTAATATACAATGTACCTCATAAGTGTTTGGTATAATTACTTACATACTTATTCGGCCATTACAACCCTTGATGGGTTTTGGCCGCAGCAATTACCCCTCGCCAGTCGCTTCTGCATTGCGCGCGCTGGCGCCAGTTTTGCACTCCAAGTGTTGTCAGGTTGTCTCGCACTTGGTCGCTCCACCGGAGATTCGGACGTCCTCTCCTACGTTGACCTCCACTGCGTACAGAATTGAACGTATTCCGAAGAATCTTTCTCTCGAACGCTCCTAAAGCTCGCTTATCGGTGTTGGCAAGCGTCCTTGCCTCAGCGCCATAGATGAGGACTGGCATGATGAGCGAATTATAGAGCGTAGTTTTTGTCCGTCGAGAGAGGGCTCTGCTCCTCAATTGCCTACTGAGCCCAAAATAACACCTGTTGGCAAGAGTTACTCTTCGGCTAATCTCCAGGATGACATTATTTTCCTTGTTGATGCTGGTACCTAGGTAGACGAAGTCCTTCACAACTTCGAAGTTGTGTTTGTCAATAGTGACGTATTGTCCAAGAAGCCGGGACTCTTTGTTTGTTGACACCAGGTACTTCGTCTTGTCCTCGTTCACTGATAGGCCCATTCGACGCGATTCCCTTTCTAAACTGGAGAATGCTGCACTGACTGCTCGTACGATCTGCCCAATGATGTCGATACCATCAGCGTACCTGAGCATCATGGAACTCTTGTTGAAGATAGTGCCATTGTGATGGAGTTGTGCAACTCTTACAATCTTCTCCATTATTAGGTTGAAGATCTCACGATAGGGAATCGCCTTGTCTGAAACCTCGTTCGGTATTAAACGAATCGGAGAGGTTGTTCCCAATTCTCACTGAGCAATGTGTGTCGCTCAGGGTCATCCTGCAAAGCCTTATAAGTTTTGCAGGATATGGTGGCGTATAGGCTTCTTATCGGACTGTCGAAGGCAGCTTTGTAGTCGACGAAAAGGTGTCGATCTGCCTCTCTTTGGTTTTTCCTGGGTTTGGCGCAATGTGAAAATCGGTTCTATGGTGGACTTACCAGGTCTTAAGCCGCACTGTTAAGATCCAATCAGTCTGTTGACGATGGGATTCAGTCTTTCACATAATACGCTCGTTACAACCTTATACGCGATATTGAGGAAACTTATCCCACGGTAGTTGGGTTACCCCTTCTTAAGGATTGGGCAGAGTATACTGAGATTCCATTCGCTAGGCATTCTTTCTTCTGAACATATTTTGCTGATGAGCTAGTGCATGCTCGTTAAGAGCTCATCGCCTCCGGTCTTAAATATCTCTGCAGGCAGGCCATCCGATCCTGCGGCTTTGTTGTTTTTCAGCCTGTTGATGGCTATGCAGACCTCATCACGGTCAGGCGGCGGTATGTCAACGCCGTCGTCAGCAACTGTGGTTGTCAAGCTCTTTTATCTATCGGCGGAGTAGTTGTCGTAATCGCCTGCTAGAAGATGAGAGAAGTGCTCTCTCTCTATAATCTCAGTGTACCCTGGACATCTGTTACTAGATTCTATGTCCCAAAATCAAAATCTCAAAAACTAGATTCAATATGATAAAACTGACGCCATTTTAGAAATCAGAGTTCAATATATATTCAAGAATTACAGCAACTTTTACAGTAGGAAAAAAAAAATATTTTTAATACAATAAATTAGGTATGCCCAACTCAGCCCGTACGGGCACGACGTCTTCCCGCAAGGTGCTAGGTGAGGGGAACAGCGGTGAAGCGAAAAGGGTGAGAGGATTGTTAGAGTTTGAGCGAGCACAATGAATATAAGTTCGCGTGAACTGCAAAAAATAATCATATTGTTACGAAATGATGTAATTTGCCCCATAGTGCAAGCAATCAACAATAATTAATGAGACGCAAGACAATTCAGCGCACTAAGCAATGTGTTAGAAAGAGACGGAAGATCATTCAGCGCACTGAGGCAGTGTGCGAGAAAGAGATGGAAGATCAGCGCATTAAACCGCATGAGTGCGAATGAGATGCCAATAGCATGCGTCACGAAACGATTAGAAGGTTCTCGAAACAAGTCGAAGCTTGTCAAAACGTGTCGAACTGATGCATGCAGTATAAAAGGGAGCCGCATCAGAGGTACAGCACCTCAGTAGTGATTGTAAAGTGGTCGAGTGCATCTCGTGTGATAAATGTCAATTTAAAATGTGGACATGCAGCAGTGGTTAGAATTTGTTATTAGTAAAGTTGTTTATTAAAGTGAATTAATAAAGTTAATTGATATAATTTAAACCAAACATAAGAGTGTTTTTATTTTGTACACAATCCAGAGATTCGAACTTGTAGAACAGTTTTCCGTAGACTGAATTTTCGTTACATTGGTGTCAGAAGTGGGATAGTGATACAAAATGGTTAAATTCGAACAACTTAAAGTCGACCAGCTAAAGAAGGAGCTGGCGATTCATAATCTTCCAATTGTAGGTACGAAAGTAGAGCTACAAAAGCGTCTAATGGAAGAATTAGAGAACCAAGGCATTGACCTCGCAGAGCACGAGTTTGAAGTGGAAGCTGCAACAGCGTCATCGAAAAGTGTGGACACGGAGCAAAAAGTACAGTCCCAAAGTTTTGATATGAGCCAGTTGCTCGGAGCAATACAACAACAGCTTCAAGAAAATTCCAGCAAAATGGAACAGAAGCTTCTAGAAAATTTCAGCAAAATAGAACAATAGTTTCAAGAAAATTCCAGCAAAATGGAACAGAAACTTCTAGAAAATTCGAAACAGTTTCATGAAAATGCCAACAAAATGGAACAGAAGCTTCAAGAAATTCCAATCAACTTAAAACAGAACTTCTGGAAAATTCTAACCAACATCAAGTAAAAATGGAGCAACAAATGCAGGAACATTCGAAACAGCTTCTGGAAGTTTCTAATACACTTCATGGCAAAATTAATGAGCTTGAAGCGCATGTAAATAATGTTGATGAGAAATATCAAGACATCGACAAAGAGCTTCAGGAAATAAAAAAAGATTTTACGTATTGCAGATAAATGGACCTACACAGCATGTTTTTAGTGGTACGAGGCTAAAATCGCCGATTTACGATGGAACTACAGCGTTCAACATTTTCAAGCTGCAATTTGAGACCACGACTGTAAGTAATCGTTGGAACAATGATAACAGCATTGAAGCGCTTATTTTGGCCCTAAAAGGAGGCACAGCCGAAGTATTGCAGACAGTTCCAGAAAGCGATAGAAACAGTTACACAGCCAAATAGCTTAACTGTCGAAGGATTCATTGATTGTACAGCATATATGGTAACATTGGATACGGGAGCTTCACACTCAATAATAAGAAGTAACCTTGGTAAGGATGAAGTAGAGCCGCTTGTAGGAATAAGATTACAAACAGCTACAGGTGAATAGGCCCCTATCAGAGGAAAGATTACCAAGAAAATAACGATTGGTACTACGACAGTTAAGCATGATTTTATTGTGGCAGAAATAGTAGACGAAATAATACTTGGCTTGGACTTCATGATAAAGAACGGTTTCACACTTGATTTAACAAGAAAAATTTTTAATTATGCCAACACGGAGATTCAACTAAATATTGATTGTGACCAGAGCCCGAAAATGAAACAAGTCATTGCTTATAAAAATAGAAAAATACCATCTAATTCAGAAGCAATTGTTTGGGCGAAATTAAATGGAGATTGTGGGATAAGCAATTTGTGGGTTATTGAAGCAAACGAAGAGCTGTATAAAAGTAACATAGTGTTAGGAAGAACACTTGTTGAGGCGGAGAAAGACAGAATTGTACCTATAAGAGTTCTCAATTTGGAAAACTCGTCAAAATTAATCAAAAAGGAAACAGTGGTAGGCCAGTGTCAAGAGGCATCAGCGATTATAATTTGCGAGTCAAATACATCAAAGGACTATGTCACACCGCAAATAAAAAAACAGTCTACTCACAGGTTTATAAATGAGTGGACGAAGGATTTGGCTGCCAAAGAAAAGAGTCAAGTGCAACAGCTAATTGACAAATATCGGTGTATATTTGCTGAAAAGGGCCAAAAGGACGGCAGAACTGCCATTGTAAAACATCGAATAAACACTGGTGATTCTAACCCAATTCGTTAAGCACCAAGAAGAGTACCACTTGCGAAAAGAGACGAAGTATCACACTTGGTTGAAGAAATGTACACAAATGGCGTGGTGGAACCATCTGAGAGTCCATGGAGTTCACCAGTAGTATTGGTGAAAAAGAAGGAGGGTAGTACTCGGTTCTGCGTTGATTACCGAAAACTTAAAGATGCCACCAAGATAGCCCAGGATCGATGACACCTTGGATACACTATCTAATGCTTAGTGGTTTTCAACGTTGGACTTGCAAAGCGGTTACTGGCAAGTAGAAATCGATAAAAAAGATCGAGAGAAGACGGCATTCAATACTGGAGATGAACTATGGCAATTTTTGGTAATGCCGTTTGGACTATGCAATGCCCCAGCAACATTCGAGCGGTTAATGGAACACGTATTAAAAGGTTTACACTGGAAAACATGCCTAGTATACCTTGATGACATCATTGTTATGGGCAAGGATTTCAACGAACATCTAAGAAATCTAGAGGAAGTATTCCTTCGATTGAAAAATGCGGGTCTACAACTTAGCCCAAAGAAATGCTCACTTTTCAAGAAGGAAGTCAAGTATCTGGGTCATCGAGTTACCACGGAAGGAGTGCATACCGATGAGGATAAAATAGTTGCAGTCAAGGAGTCGCCCAGACCGCAAAATCTACATGACCTACGAAGTTTCTTGGGGCTATGTACATACTATAGGCGATTTGTTCCAGGTTTTGCTAATGTTGGTAGCAGTCTTCACGAATTGACAAGAAAGAACCGCGCTTTTCAAATGGGTGATGATCAGGAAAGGGCGTTTTTGAAATTCTTGCGTATCCAATTCCAGGTGAGAAATTTATACTTGATACGGATGCAAGCGGATACGGAATAGGCGGAGTTCTCTCTCAACTAATCAATGGGCAGGAAAAAGTGATCGCATACTACAGTAAAACATTGTCCAAGCCCGAGCGAAATTACTGTGTCACCAGTAGGGAGCTTCTTGCTGTAATTGAAAGTGTGAAAAATTTCGATAAGTATCTGTACGGACAACAGTTTCACTTGAGAACCGATCACGCAGCACTACGATGGTTACTTCAGTTCAAAGATCCGGAAGGCCAAATTGCGCGTTGAATAGAACGAGTACAGAGCTACGATTTCTCAATCGAACATCATAAAGGGGAAATCATGGAAATGCAGATGCTCTGTCACGACGCCCATGTAAACTAGAATGCAGACATTGTTCAAGAGCTGAAGGAAAAGAAAACATAATTGACATTCGTTTGCTAAATGCTTTGCCCGATGAAAAATGTACTCCGGAACAAATTCAAATTGATCAAAAGAGTGATCCCGACCTCACAAAAATCATGATGTTCAAGGAACTGCAAAGAAAACCATCATGGAAAGATATAGCTGCGGACAGTCCAATAACTAAAGCTTACTGGGCACAGTTGCAGAGCTTAAAGCTATAAGATGGTTACTTATATCGTGTATGGGAAAATGAAGATGGCACATCCGCTCGAAGTTTGATTGTTGTTCCCAAGTCAAAAATAAAAGAGATATTAGCGGAATACAATGGTGGATCTAGTGGTGGTCATTTGGGCATTAATAAAACGGTCGAGAAGGTGAAGAAACGTTTTTATTGGATTTGATGCCAAGAGTCAGTCGCAGATTGGAGATGCAGTTATCCGCAATGTGTACCAGCAAAAGGATCAACAGTCAGAAGTCGCGGCAGGATGCATCAGTACAACGTGGGAGCACCATTCGAGCGTATTGCCATGGATGTCGCCGGGCCGTTTCCAATCAGTGATGCGGGTAAGGAGTATGTCCTTGTCGTCATTGACTATTTCAGCAAGTGGCCTGAAGTGTATTCCATGCCGAATCAAGAAGCCACAACAGTTGCGGATGCATTAGTTAACAACTGGGTAAGCCGTTTTGGAGTACCGTTGGAATTGCATTCAGATCAAGGAAGAAATTTTGAGTCTGCAGTTTTTAAAGAAGTATGCAAAGTCCTCAACATACACAAAACACGAACAACGCCTTTGCACCCGCAATCAGACGGCATGGTGGAGAGATTCAATTGGAAGAGTATCTCAGAAAAGTGGTTGATAAATATCAAAAAGATTGGGATACACACATATCACTATTCCTCATGGCTTATCGATACCACATGGCGGTTCATGATACCACAGTAGCTGCACCATCTAAAATTGTTTTTGGAACAGACTAAGGATTACCCGCGGATTTAAAGTTCGTAGCGAGTCCTTCAGCTTAAATTCCTATACACAATTATGTTTCCAGAAAAGTGAAGAAATGAACGAAGTGTATCAATTTGTATGACAGCGTACACAATTTGCGAGTGATAAGATGAAGGCCAGATACGACTTGCGCACAAATTCAGAGGGATTTACGGAAGTAGAGCTTGTTTTGCTCTATAACCCACAAAGAAAGAAAGGCTTATCCCCTAAGCTACAAACACACTAGGAAGGACCATATAAGATAATTAAAAGAACGATGTCGTGTATCGGATTCAGAATACTGCAGGCGTTAGATGAAAAATGAAAGGGTACATTTAGAAAGGTTGGCGTTGTATAGAGAGAGAGAGGATTTACATCTGTTCGGGACGAACAGATTTAGGTGGAGGGCAGTGTTACGAAAAGAGGTAATTTGCTCCACTGTGCAAGCAATCAACAATAATAAATGAGACGCAAGACAATTCAGCGCACTAAGCAATGTGTTAGAAAGAGACGGAAGATCATTCAGCGCACTGAGGCAGTGTGCGAGAAAGAGATGGAAGATCAGCGCATTAAAACACATGAGTGCGAATGAGATGCCAATAGCATGCGTCATTCACGAAACGAGTGGAAGGTTCTCGAGACAAGTCGAAGCTTGTCAAAACGTGTCGAACTGATGCATGCAGTATATAAGGGAGCCGCATCAGAGGTACAGCACTTCAGTAGTGATTGTAAAGTGGTCGAGTGCATCTCGTGTGATAAATGTCAAGTTAAATTGTGGACATGCAGCAGTTGTTAGAATTTGTTATTAGTAAAGTTGTTTATTAAAGTGAATTAATAAAGTTAATTGTTATAATTTAAACCAAACATAAGAGTTGTTTTTATTTTGTACACAATCCAGAGATACGAACTTGTAGAACAGTTTTCCGTAGATTTATTATATTCGTTACAATATAATAAATCATATTATATATTATATGATTAAATAAATCCCAACTATTTATCGTAAAAATAAATTTTATTCAGTGTAAACTCACAGTCATTTGTAGCAAATTACCCAGTTGAAATTGTGAAATGGAATTTTTGACTAAATTTTTTTAAAATCTGAAATAAAATTATTACACAATATTTATATATAATGTTAATTTATTTATTTTCCTGGGGAGTGCGCCAGCTTATGTCTGTAGTTTTGCTTGAAAAAAAAATTTGAGATGTTTACATTCACAATTGAAACGTACAGTTTAAAAATACTTCTAGTACCGTTAAAAATATAAGCCCGTAAAATTAAGCTGGAGCTTAAATTTAATTACGACTTTTTTGACAGTTTTCCTATGAAAATAAATGCTTTTTGACATTCTATACATTAAAATAAACTCCAGTTTAAAAATGACTATAGTTACGCGCCATAATGTTTATATTGTTTTTTATTAGATACATGTAAATCATGAGTTGTTTAATTAAATGTTTAACAATAAAGTCAATTTAAGAAATGGTCAACAATATATATTTCGTACTGGGTTTTCATGCGTATAAGAACGATTAAAGTATAGTATAGTAAAATTGTTCATTAAAAAACCTCAATTAATAATTTGCTTGACACTTTTGCAATAGCATTTTTTATCCACATGTCTTATTTTATGAACGGAATAAGAATATATAACATTGGTATTATCAAAAATTACAAATTTTCACAAAATACAGTATTTTTGGATAATTCTATGTACATTTTTTTTCCAAAACTACGAATTATGTTTTTGTCAGGTTTTGTTTTACTTTGTTACACAGTACTCTCACCGCACTCTCTGCAGTGTTGCATCATTTTTTAAGTAAAATAGAGCAGAAATGTGAAATAAATATTTTTTTTTGTTAGAATTAAGTTAAGTTTGAGATTTTAATCACTTTAAACACACATTTTATATCTCAAAACATTTTACAAAATAATAAAAAATAATTAAATTTTGGTTTTTCATGCGAAAATTATATAAATGTTATGAAAAAAAATTATAATTATTTAAAATGATTAAATTTGTATATTTTAGTAATTCAAAATAATAAGCAATATAAAGGGGTTCGTTAAAACCAATCTCAAATAATTAAACTCTTAAATAGAAATAGAATTTATAAAAATGCAACACTAAAATCCCCCGCTCATTTATGCATTGCAATCCCCGCTCACTTCTGCCCATAGATACCCCTCGCCTAGCACTCGATTGCCCGTGTAGTCAGCCGCGGGCAGGCCTACAATAAATAAATAACCAGTTGGGAAGGTTAGATCACATGGGAAATTTTATAGTAGGTGTAATTATGATAGTTTGGATTATCAAAATTATAGTCGGTCTAAGCTGACTATAAATACCCTACACATATGTGTGGTTATCATTAAAAGTGGTATATAGGTCACCAGGGTATACGAATCCTGAAAATAACTACAAACTTTCAATCGCTGAAGAATTTCCATTCATTTGATACCCATATTTACATATGGGTAGGTGTACCGAATTTCGATTTTTTTTTTTGTGAACCACAAGTCTTTTCGCCGGAAAACATTATTATCATGTATTTGAGCATGATATCAATATATATTTGACCAAAAAAGTTTACTTAAGCACGTATACATTAAAATTGATCTTTATATGTTCATTTTATATGAGGTATTTGAACATAAGTGGTCGGATCATAGGTCACAATGGACCAATTTTTTCGCACATACAGCGTAGGTATATTAGTAATCTAAGTTATAAGTTTCATTTATCTAGCTCTTCAATTTTAAAAGTAGTAGGGATTTCAACAGACAGACAGACAGACAGACGGACATCGCTAAATCGACTCAGGAGGTCATGCTGATCAAGAATATATATACTTTTCCATACCGGAGATGTTTCCTTCTGAGTGTTACAAAAGGCGTACCAAACTGAATATACCCTTTCACTCTTAGTGTAGGGTATAAAAATGGGTTACATTTTAATGTCATAATAATTTATGAAATTATTTTTTTTAAATACCATGCCATCAAAATACCATCTTGACATGTACACTTTTATTAAATCAACAAAAATATATAATTTTTTAAGAATTTGAAAAAGGGTCCTTTTTAAGGACATCAATTTTGAAATGCAAGAATAATGACCACGGGACACATGTTCACGTTTAGAAGTTACAACTTATTTTTTCTAAAAGCTTGTTCTATTAGCTTATCTAGTTTAATATCTAGTTTAAGAGATATTTAAATATGAACAACCCCACAAAAGTAATTTTTGGCCCATTATTTGTAAATTTGAGCCACTGTATCTCTGGAAGTAGTGAATGAAAAAACAAAAAAAGGGGTCAGTACATATCTAGGTACCCTATATCAGTTGCCCAAATTTTCTTGAAATCGAAAAGATAAAATCTTTTTCTTTTTTTTGGTCGATTTGGTGTGGAATGACCCATTGACGAAATTTTTGTTTCGGCCCAAATGCGCGAAAATACAAAAAAAAAAAAAAATATTTTTTGTTTTTATTTTTAAATAGTTTAAAAGTTAATAAATATTATGAATTTTTTCATAAATATTATTAAAGCGTTCATTAATATTATTAACTTTTTCATTACGGTTTTATGAGCGATTCATAAATGGGATGAACTTGGTCATTGGTTGAGTTGTAATGAAAAATTCATAAAATTGACGAACAAATTTATAAATAGTATGAACTTTTTTTTCTGTGTACTTTATAGCTTGACATTTTCTAAGCAATCATCGTATCCATGGTACACACAAGAATTAAAGATTTTACGTAATTCTTGGAATTGAGCATGGAAAAGATATGTCAAAACCGTAATGGCCTAGAAACACATACACAGAAAAAATTTGTTCATAAACGGAATGAACGCCGTTAATTGAGACACCGTTCATAATATATATGGCAAAATCATTATATTTATGAACTATTCTTCGTATATACTAATCGCACAATTTGAGCGAAATTGATTGGTACTTAACATCACTCAACAACAAACAGCAACAATAGGCAGCAACAGCAAGAGTAGATATAAAATAAAATGTAAGTAGTTAAAAAAATTATTATAATAAAATAAAATAAAAAAGTTATAAAATAAAAATAAAATTAATACAAGAAAATAAAAAAGTATATTTTTTTATTTTTAAATAGTTTATAGTTCATAAATTATGAAAGCGATCATCAATATTATGAACTTATTCATTACGGTTTTATGAACGATTCATAAATTGTATGAATGTGGTCATTGGTTGAGTAATAATGCAAAATTCATAAAATTGATGAACAAATTCATAAATAGTATGAACTTTATTTTTCTGTGTACTTTCATGTTTCTGGAATTTAAAAATAATAAAATAGTATCAGACACTAAGAATTGGTTTTATTAATACTTAAAAGAAAAGTTATGGCTTTGTAGCATAATTCAAAAATAACTGAGAGTTCACAAGTGACCCTGATATTATATGTGGTTTATTTGCTAGCCTTTCTAAATAGTCGTTTAGAAGTGGTCCATTCATTATTGGTAATAACTATTTTGAATACATGCACTCAGCACCCAAAACATCTCTAGCTTCTAAGTCTTGTTCACCGGATCTAATTTTTCAAAATACATTTCGTCAACTGATGATGATTATGGTTCAGGGCCAGACGGTATTCCGGATAAATTTTTAAAGAACTGTGGTGCGTCGTTATATATTTCTCTTAGTATCATATTTAAAGTAGGTAATTTTCCAATATTTTGAAAAAAACTCATTATTAGTCGAGTTTTTTAAAAAGAGTGCCATAGCGATGTTCCCAATTATATACCAATTGCTGAACTCTCATCTATCACGAAATTGTTTCAACGCATTGCGTATGATCATGTAAAAATTCATTGTAAACATGTAATTACAACACGTCAGCGTGGATTTGTTACAGGTAGATCCACGGTATCAAACCTACTAGTTTTCACCTCATTCCGGCGAAATCGAATAAGAAAAACAAGTTGATTGCGCATATGGAGAAAAACGCCTGACATTTATACGCATTTTTCAACATATATTGCTCCAAAAACATATGAAATCAAATACTTATAATATGTTTTATAAATGTATCTAAAAGTACGCGTCTGTGGTAAGATTTTATATGTACATAAACATATTTGTATGCCTTGTTATTTAGGAGTTATGAACGTTTAAAATTGTTCGCAACGTTTCATTTTTTTGGAAGTAGGTTTTAAAGTGGCCTTACATTGTCTTAAAAGTCTGCTCTTTTGGTGGACTATTTTCAACATGTAGTGCATAATTTCAAAGCTCTATAATTAAAGTAACATATTACATTTTAATTATGTCGAATTTTTCTAAATTCTATATTAGCAAAAATGTTGTGTTTGTTCCGTTACACGAAAAATCTATTCGCTTCCTTTGCGATCTTCGTTAGCATAAAAAGTAAAATTAAGCCTAACAAATGAATTTAATTCTTAATATTAACAGAAGATTATATGAATTCAGTGGTCTTACGATTGGACATTCCAGAAGTTCGAAAAAATTGGAATACAGGTAATCAGCAAACTCTAGTTATTATTTCACTTAATATTAAGGGGAATGCAAAGATAAGTAACATGGGCGAAACCTAAAGTCGGTCGGACCCGACTATGGAATAGCCTACACCTTGGTGGAGATAGTAATACATATTTTTATGTGAATTATTTTTAATACTTTTTGAGTTATTGGGTCATCAGCTCTTTTCCATACTCAGAATCATTTTTTCGAATTCTGACCAGTATTTCTTAAGTTATCGTGAAGTAAGCGGACTCGGGTCGTGATGCTGAGCAAGAATATACATACACAGAAAAAAATGTTCATAAATGGAATGAACGCCGTTAATTGAGACACCGATCATAATATATATTGAAAAAATCATTCTATTTATGAACTATTCTTCGTATATACGAATCGCACAATTTGCGCGAAATTTATATAATAAACGCGTTCATAATTGTTATGAATTGCGTTCATTAAGGTATGACACAAAGCATCGCAGTCTCCACGTCACGTACAATTCAGCCGAGCATAAAGGCGATACTGAAAAATAAAAAAAAACAGTCTACCAAAGGAGAATAATAAATACAACACAAAATAGGTAGGTAGGTATTTGAGTATGTGTATATGGTCGTATGTGTGACCTGCATCTTTTGACCATGCTATAAATAGATATTTTTATTTTACTGACCAATCAATGCGCGTCATGTCGCATGACACGCAATGATTATTTTGACTACTCGTCCCGACGCGTCGATAGTCGATGATAGCAGATACAATTCTAAGTTTTTATTATTCCTATGTCATTTCGTACAAATAAACCGAATCGTTTCCTTTGTTGTATACAACTATGCTATAAATAGATATTTTTATTTTACTGACCAATCAATGCGCGTCATGTCGCATGACACGCAATGATTATTTTAACTACTCGTCCCGACGCGTCGATAGTCGATGATAGCAGATACAATTCTAAGTTTTTATTATTCCTATGTCATTTCGTACAAATAAACCGAATCGTTTCCTTTGTTGTTTACAACTCCAAAGAAACGTGCGCCGCAGGTACTTAACATCACGTAACAACAAACAGCAGCAATATGCAGCAACTGCAAGAGTAGATATAAAATAAAATGTAAGTGTTAAAAAATAAATAAATTAAAATAATAAAATAAAATAAAAAAGTAATATAATAATAAATAAAATATATATATTTTTTTATTTTTAATTAGTTTAAAGTTCATAAATACCATGAATATTTTCATAAATATTATGAAAGCGTTCATCAATATTATGAACTTTTTCATTACGATTTGATGAATGATTCATAAATTGGATGAATTTGGTCATTGGTTTAGTGATAATGAAAAATTCATGAACGAATTCATAAATAGTATGAACTTTTTTTTCTGTGTACTTTTCCAAACCTGCCACGCCTTCTAAGGGGTGTTACTTCATAGCTGTATGGTATAATTAATTACAAGGTACAAATTTTTAATTGTATCCTTGTTTTGATGACGATTGCTCCATTAATCACTTGAATTTGGTGGAGCGACGCAATATCACGGATACTTTTCGCGCTCTCTCTACTTCATTTTCTTTCGCCGCTTCTTCTAGACAGATGCTCTTTGTTTCTTTAAATCTTCAAATTTGAAAATCGAAATTGTTATAAAAAAACGTTTGCTAAGTTACAAATTCTTTTTGGCTCTTTACTGTACACAGGCATTAATAACTACACTGCTAATTTTTTATTATCTTTAGAAAATTATGTCCTTCACATATATTGAAGTGCTAGATTTTGTGGTAAAAGACTTTTTGAAATTTTTGTTTGTTACGTTATAGGATTTTTTTATTTAGTTATTTTCAGTTTTCTTAACTCTATCTAAGAAAAGTGGATAACACGAAAAAATACAATTAATTGAGTACAACACACCTTTTTGTTGAGCGTTGTATTCATTTTTATTTTTCAGGAGGCAACCAATAAACTATGCTAAATTCACGATGCAAAGAAATAATTTCGCGTTGATATTTGTGTCGATCGTTACTTTGGGATGTGTACAAACTACAAGTAATAAAAAACCTGCGAATTTGAAAAAAAAAAAATGTTTTCTGTGGTTTCGTTTTTTGCTTCAGTTAAGCTTTCGACAAACTTCTTCACAATTTAATTTTGTTTAAATTAAAGATACTTAGTTTTACAGATTTCCTTATGAAATGGATACAATCTTATTTATCTGATTGGTCATATCAATACGTTTCAGAAAAGTTAATGATACAATTTCCATTGCTTGGTTTTATCAAGCGCTGGGCGAAAGAATTTAATAGTTCTTTGACCACATTAACTCTTTACAATACTCTAGTGTGCTGTCATCTAGAATATGTAAGTCAAGTTTGGCCACTTTTTATAAAGTGCACACTGATCGTATCAAACGTATACAAAAAAAACTTTTTATGATTCGGTCGTGAAGTTCTCCTATTTGAACACTGTAGAGACTCTACAGCCTATACGAACTTGCTGCAACACAACTACAGTAATTGACAAAAATTAAACTTGGTGCAGTTTTTGCTTGCCTTCTCGTTACTTTGTGCAGAACAGAATTCGCATTTTGTTCATTATACAAAGTGATATTATAGGTTTAGCTAAGCATAAACTGCATACAAGACCGCTGATGAGGAAGCTTGGCTGCTTCCGAAACATGTGTACGGTCGGCCAACAAGTTTTTGGTTTTTTGTCAATTACTGCTGTTGTTTTTTTGAGAAAACGTATCGGTAATATTTTTTTCATTTGTAAATTAAATAAGTAAACAAATGGTGTCACAAAATGTACAAATAGTAACAAATAATATAATATTATGTAATTTATATAATATTACATAATGAATATAATTAAATTGTTCCTGAATGTTTTTTTTTATACTGTGAATCGTTTGAATATGTTAGAATGTAATTAAAAAAATAATACGAAATTACCATACATGTATTACTAATGAAGTGTAATTAAATAATAATGGAAATTAAAATTATTTTTGTTCAGAGTGTTATTACATATTATTATGTGTAGACATTATTATATTGTTCAGCAGAATCTGTTAAATTTACTATAAATATGTTACAATACAAACAGAAAATTTTAATTGCAATTGAATATACTATTTCTTGGCAGTTTACTTGGTTATAACTATGTTTCAAAACAAACAGAAAATGCTATCCAAATCTAAATTTTACGTAAGTTACAAATAGTAACAAATAATATAATAAGGAGCGTGCACAAGCTATGAATCCAAAATTTTTCATTATATTTTTGTATTATACTTAACACCTCACTTTATGTAAATTCTTTACCAAAAAAAATTAGGATTCTTTGTTTATAACAAAGTTATGAGCCTTTTTCGAAATCCCCTCCACCAAGGACTTTATGGTGTCTTCATGAATGTTTTTGGAAGCTGAAATCCTCGTATATTTAAATACCTTTATATCCTTCGAAACCTCCAGTTTCCTCTTAATTAGAGCCCAATAACTTTTCACTGGTCTCATTTCTGGGCAGTTTGTCGGTTTAGACCAGAGCTCTCGATTTCATACGAGTATTTTCGAGTAGCCCGGGTACCCGGGCGCTCGAAAGCCCGGGTAATATCCGGGTAGTTCAAATACTCGAAAAACCCGGGTATTAAATGTTCGAGCTACCCGGGTAGTTCGCAAAACCCGGGTAGTTTGTTCGTTCGTTTGTTCGAGCTATTCGAGTAGATCGATGGCTCGTTCGTTGTTCGAGTAGCTCGATTGCTCGATCGTTGTTCGAGCTTCGAGTCGCTCGTTCGTTCGTTCGTTTGTTCGATTGACGATTGTTCATTTGATCGCTTGTTAATTTGTCTGTCCGTTCGTTTTCTTGATGTGGGAGTTGGTCGGAAGTGGTTGCAAAAATGTGGGTGGACAAAAGTGGGTGGGTGGGCAAAAGTGGGCGGAAAGTGATAAAAAGACCGAAAAAAATTTTATTGCAGAAATCGGTAGCAGACATCAAGGAAAATCGAATGGTACCACTCTCAGTGGTCCTCAGTGTCAAAATTTTTTTATTGCGGAAATGAATAGCGAACCTCATTAGAAGACTAATGGTACCCTTTGGAGTGGTCCCTGACCCCCAAAAGGGGGTCAAAACCCGTTTATGACCCAACATTTTTTTATCTCGGAAATCGATAGGGGACATCATTAGAAGGCTAATGGTACCCTTTGGAGTGGTCCAGGTCGATTTCCGAAATACAAATTTTTGGGTCATAAATGGGTTTTTGACCCTCTTTTGGAGGTCAGGGACCACTGAAAAGGGTACCATTAGCCTTCTAATGATGTCCGCTAACGATTTCCGAAATAAAAATATTTGGGTCATAAATGTGTTTTTGACCCCCTTTTGGGGGTCATGGACCACTCCAAAGGGTACCATTAGCCTTCTAATGATGTCCCCTATCGATTTCCGAGATAAAAAATGTTGGGTCATAAATGGGTTTTTGACCCCCTTTTGGGGGTCAGGGACCACTGAGAGTGGTACCATTCGATTTCCCTTGATGTCTGCTACCGATTTCTGTAATAAAATTTTGTTCGGTCTTTTTATCACTTTCCGCCCACTTTTGCCCACCCACCTACTTTTGTCCACCCACATTTTTCCAACCAACTCCCACATCAAGCAAACGAACGGACAGACAAATTAACAAACAATCAAATGAACAATCGTCAATCGAACAAACGAACGAACGAGCTACTCGAAGCTCGAACAACGATCGAGCTACTCGAACAACGATCGAGCTACTCGAACAAACGAGCTACTCGAATAGCTCGAACAAACGAACGAACAAATTACCCGGGTAGCTCGAACATTTAATACCCGGGTTTTTCGAGTATTTGAACAACCCGGGTATTACCCGGGTAGCTCGAAAAACCCGGGTAATCAAGAGCTCTGGTTTAGACTCGTTAGGTACAATTCTGATATTATTGCAGATTAACAACTCCTTCGCTTTTTTTCAAAAGTGGCATGATGCCATATCAGAACAAAAGAAGTAGGATACTTAACGCTTCATTACAATTGGTGTTAACCACTTTTGAAAGCTTTTGGCAATATACATATCCGTGTTGAATGACTTAGAAGTTACATACGGCTGGCTTTTTTTACTTTAACTCCATATTGCCTGCCACATGAGAAATTTCTTAGGGACTTAGATTTTTTCGATTCTTTACTTTTCTGGCATATTTCCCCGCTGATACGCCTTGTAAAAGACGTTGCTGGAAGCTGCGAAAAGTCCGCCAATACATATGTTTCGTCATCGATAATGCAACACAGAAATTTGTTTACAAATTATGCCTGCAATTTTTATTATCTATTTCTTGCGTCACTTATTTTCGGAGCATTCCGAAAAGAAACTTTTTGAACTTTGTACGATTTAAGGCCAACTTCCTTTTTACTTTGCGGATAAATGATTTGAAACAATTGCATTTTTTAGCAATTTCTGTCCGAAGAATTTGGATTTTTTATGAAAAATGTCCTTGACACGTTTATCTCTGTGTAGGTCTCCCAATCCACATTCTCTGCCAGATCCCTCTTTTCTTGCAATGTTTAGATTGTCATTAATGTTTTTCAAAACCCGGTTACCACCATTTCAGATTTTGTTGAAAAAATATCACAGTGATTTTTTGGATTTCATCTTGAGTACCAATTTCTAGAAAACACTTCTGTGGAAATTAAAATAACTTATTTTGTGTTCGCCTGTCATTAAATCCGAAGACGGTGGTAATACTAATACTTTCTACCGGACACTTCTAACAAAAATAGGAAGTAAAACTCTATGTTACTATTTATTCGTGATCACATAGAAACATGTTCTATACCGCGCCTCCTCTAAATCTATACCAAAACGTAGCCTGATATGTTTGCTAAAATATTTGTATTTTTTGAGTGCAACTTCTTGCAATCTTTTTTTATATGTGACAAATATTATTATGTATATTTTTACTGGGTATCCCTGGGGTTATTGTATCGTTTAAAGACCTCTCCTAATTTTTTATGGTAACATTAACAACACTATATGACTCCATTTTCAACCGTTTATACTAACAATGCCGATCCCAGAACATTTTCGCAATCCCGGGATTTCGGGATTTCAAAATTACAATCTCGGGATCCCTGGATTAGTTCCAGAGTTCGGAAAGTCACATAAATGAATACACATAATGACTCACTCATGCATAATCCGCATAAGTGAGAAAGCACACATTTAATTTTACAACACACGACATGAGTGAGTAAGAGAAAAAATCAGACTTACTCTCTACTCATAAATGGATAATCATCGGAGAGTAAAAACTTTACTACTCATGAGTGCTGTCTTCAACTCATTTATTTTTCTCCTCACGAGGGAGT
The DNA here is from genome assembly GCA_951804985.1 of Dryomyza anilis. Taxonomy (NCBI): domain Eukaryota; kingdom Metazoa; phylum Arthropoda; class Insecta; order Diptera; family Dryomyzidae; genus Dryomyza; species Dryomyza anilis. Next base: position 51,584,128 of record OX638133.1, on the reverse strand, counting down.
ATCATTACGCATTTTATCTTTTTCTCATACTCATAAAAGTACAAGGCTAAATTGTATAAACATGGTGCTCATTTTTTGTATGTATGCAACGAGTAAGTGGTGTTGCCAGACGAGTTGCGTTGAAACTTAAAATGTTTTATTTTATAAATAATGCCCGATTTACATTGGCTGCATTCAGCGATCTCAACAGTTTCGAAATTGCCGTTTATAATTATTTGAGTTCAATTGTGACAGTTCTGATTTAATGAATGAAATAGCACAATGGAAGATGTTATTTAAAATCAATCCCAAATGATCCGTCTTCCGTCTATGAATTAACAGTCACAAAAACGCGAACATCATGATGACTTGACTATGTGCACCATTATCACGTGCGCGTTCGAAAAAAAATATTTTTAATTTAAATTAGTTTAAAACTTCAAAACGTAATTTTTTAAGTGTCAATATTTAATAATATTAAATAATATTTCTTTTTTTTCCCATCTTTTTATTAATTTATAAACTCTCTTTTATAAATGCACTAATGCTGAAAACCAAAACCTACGCACAGCTAAGCCAACAAACATTAAACAAATTCGCAACGTTTTTCCAATTAACGCGAAATCAAAATATAAATGTTGCATTGTGCAATCTCAATACGGAATTTTTTCTACATATTTTTAAATGTATTTCAATAACTTTATAATCATTCCAAATAATGAATAAAAAAAAGAAGAAAATTTGATATAAATGTTAAAATAGTAAATAATCAATTCATATTGTCAACACTGAACGCTGCATATACTAACAACAAACATATGCGAATATAACAAGACAGCATCCAAGCTTGTGATCTTTTTATTCGAGAACTTATTTTTGTACAAGCTGTACTGTGTTGCGAGCAGTGTTGTTGCTGTGTTGCGTCTAGCTGTTGTCACGCGATATATACAGGGTGCCACGAAAACTTCAATGTGCCTTTATTGTAGATTATGTATACGTATATGTATATTATATATACATAATGACGTCGCTGTTTTAAAAAGCATGTAATATACGTATAAATTTAGCAAAAATTAATCATGATATCCAACCAAGAATAATAAAAATGATTTGGTATTTGTTATATATGATTATAGCAGGGAAAAAATATTTGGATTTTTAATTCGCTTTTATTTGTTATAATACTTAGTAATTTAAAACGCGAGATATTTGCAAACCATTTTTTACCACATTTTTTGACCACCTTATTGAAAGCTCGGTAAAAATGTTATTAGTTGATATCTCATAAAATGATGCATAGAAAATGCATGAACATTTGATGGCATATTTGGAATTTTTATTTATGGTTTATGTCAATCAATAGGCACTTTGAAAACAAACATTTAATGCCTTTACATAAATATGTTATCTTATACATATAAAAGGTTAGATCAAAAAAACAATATCATTTATATAATTATACACAACATTTCAAAAATACCACAGATGGGAAGATTCCAACAGAAATGGCAACAATGATGTTACACTTTGCAAGCCTGTACAGTGAGTAGATCAACGCATTATCTTTGTCTTTGAACAAATATAAGTTGACGAAAAGTGAGAGTTTGCTTGTTGCACTCTCTTATGTGTAATGCGGATGGCGAGCTGAAACGCAAAACTCTCTTGTGAGTAGCAAAATCTCTACTCACAAAACGCGACTCTCTTATGAGTTGTGAGTTTGCCGTATATTTTCTGGCTACTCACTCATGAGGTGAGTTGCAACGAGAAAAAAATATTTGGCAAAACTCATGAGTTTGAGTGAGCGTGAGTGAGGATTTCCGAACTCTGATTAGTTCCGGAATTTCCACAAATTAAATCAATATTTTTTAAAGCATTTAAAATACTATCTTTAACGTACACAAACGTCTTAAACTTACTGGTATTAAGCTGAACATAGCTGTGTAAAAAAAGTTTAACCTTTATTCGTACTTAGGGCGATATTTTCTTGTTAACTTGATCCGAATTAGTAGACATTTTACCTTCTGTTCTATTATTACGCTGCCCAACAAAATATTATTATTATATTTTATTAGTTGCAGGAATTTTTGAATACATTTGTGGCAGCGTTTTATAAAATTGGCTCAATTTTTTGATTTGGCTATTTAATTTTCTTTTTTCATAATTTTGCTTTTTGTTATAATAATTTTTAATATTGCAACATTTCCAAAAGTTATTCAAAAAATAAACAAACTTTTTTTTATTCAGATTATAAAATTTCCATATTTTCTGTATTACGAAACGAAAATTTGAAGTCAAAATCTCGTCAAACAAATTTTGAATTCATGTTATTTTATTTTACTTTTAAGTTTTTAAAAATGTTTAACTTTTTTAAAATAAGTTACAGTTCTTAGTTATATAAAATTATCGATGTTTCGAAAATATTGTTGATCTTGTTTTGTTTGCGACATTTTATTAATTTCACTTCTATACTTCGAAACAAATTATTTGCCTTAGGATTGTAATTGAATAACAATTTTAAAAAAATTTCGTTATCTGAATTTTAATTTCATGTCACTTGATTTTTGAAACTTACAAATTTGGTTAAAATTACGTCACTAGGTCTTCTTTTGAAATATAGAAAGAGGCACTAAATAAAATGAATAATTAAAAAAAAAAATAATATTTTAAATGAAATAAGTATTGAAGAGTGAGTGAAAAAGTAAGTTTTGAGATATTTGAGTTTAAAGTATTTGAATGTTCGTATCTCATAAAATATTATTAGTTCAAATTTTACATTAAAAATACTATATTAAATAAAGGAAACATTTTTTATTTGTTAAATTTAAATATGCAAAATTTACAATATCAGAAAATTTAAATTTAACAAGTAAAAAAACGTGCTGCCTTTACTTAATTTAGTGTTTATAACATTTTAACCAAGAGTCGTAACTGGGGTTTAAAAGAGGATATATGGCGCTACATAACAATGCATAGACATTATTTTTTCAAATGAGTAATAACGTTTTTTATTCATACAATATTTACTTTTGAAAAAAAAAATTATTTATTTTGCTTATATCTCGAAAAAAAAGTTTGTTCACGCATAAAATAAAATTTCTATATTGGTGTTATGCGTCTAATATCAAAAAGTTATTTTCAGTCTTTTATTTGATGAAATTTTAAAAATACAAGAAGACCATAATAATGGTTAATTAAAAAATTGAAACTTATGGAAAACTAGAGCCAAATTAACAAAACTAATTTCATTTTCAGAATCAGCGCAGTAAATGTATCCAATATTTTTTCCAACTTTTACTGCACCAAAATTGTTGTAAGGCAATTGTAGTTAAAAAAATGAAACTTTAAGACGGAAAAGATTCAGATAACGAAGTTGGAGGCACTTACGTTAAGTAGTTTTTAATAATGGTGCATACAAAATTTACATTTGGTTTATTTCATATTTAGGAATGATCATATATTTGATGTGTCGAAAGAAGCGGCCAAGTACCTCGGTTTTCTGAAACGGTGTAAGACATACTTCACTCCTGCTGACTTGCGCACTGTCTACACCACCTATATTCGGCCTAAGATGGAATACAATTCGCACATATGGGCGGGGGTTCAAAATCTTCTTTGGAGTTCCTGGATCGAATCCAACAACGTGCAATATATTTAATAGGGGATGAACATATTTCATCCTCTGTTGGTTCTCTTGAGCACCGAAGGACCGTAGGGTGTGTAAGCCTGTTTTATAGGTATTACAATGGTAAGTGTACGAGGGAAATACATGGCCTGATTCCACCAGGTCGTGTGTTCTCTCGTTCTACTAGGGCATCGAACCAAGCCCACGCCTTCGTAGTCCGCACGGTTCCCAACAGAACCACGCATTACAGAGAGAATTCGTTCTTCAGTCGCACGATTCGTTTGTGGAACAATCTCCCTGCGTCTATTTTTCCCGACATTTTTAATATTGGGAAATTTAAAACAAACATTCACCGACACTACTCCATCTTTCCTCCTCCTTTGCACCTATAATCCTTTCTTACTATCAACACTGTGCATTGCACGAATAGGGGTTGGTTAATTTGTAAAAAAAAATTAAATAAATTCTTGATTGTTTATTTTATTTTCACAAATAGCAGCACTTTTAATACTATATAGAATTTTTCTAATCCCGTAAATTTCGGTATTTCAGTTTTAAATCCGGGATTATTTATGCTCAATCCCGGGACCCTGGGATCGACTTAGTTTACACTGTGCGTCAAAATCGTAGTGAATAAGATTGGCATCCACTTAATGGAGAACAATATTCAGCAAAATGATGTTCATTATATTTTTGGTTGGGAACCACTGCAAATACTTTTTTATCGCGTAGTATTAATATAGATGGTGATATATGCAACAATGTTACATAGTTTCAGCAATTTTGTAAATGTTAATAAGTTAAATTATTTTCTAAATATTTCGGTACCACTGGATAAATTTTAATCACGTATATTTGTTACCTGGGTTTCTATGAAGATACGAGTTTTTTCCGGTCTATTTTTTTAAAAATTATTGCATTTTAATCATCAATAGTGTTCAATAGCTTTAGAGCAGGGCGTATGCGTAAACTTTTCAGACTCAAAACATTATCGAGATATTGGTGATTCATTATAGAAAAGTAAGATATGATATAATAAAAATATTACATTCTATGAATACGCCCTCTAAACATTAATCAATTTTTAATTGCGTTACATATAAGAGATCAGTATCTATCCAAGACAATATGTTCAAAATTTCATAGATTTGTGACAACTCCTTATAGTTTTGACCGCCGTTTGTATGAAACAGAACCACTGTGCACCGTTCGGATTCGGCATTAAACTGTAGGTCCCCCCACTTTGAGTACAAATGGTGAGAGAGCTCGGCCTAATTTCTTATAGGACTGTAGCGCCAAACTTTTATTATTACATAATAGTATATAATTTAATAGTGCCGTATATAATTTAATTGTTCCTGAATATTTTGTAAAAATATTGTAACACGGATTTTTCAATAAAAAAAAATCCAATCAGTGTTTCTATTTTCCAACAGAATTCGGCATGTTTTTTTACAACAACCTTCGCGAATTCCTTGCCTACGCTATGTGCTGTACTGACGTTGTACTGTAACTGTTCGAAACACAAAGCGAGCCTGGATCGTCTGGTTTAACGTCTGCTGGAGCAATTGTGGATTCATTGTTGCAGACACCAGGGTTGCCACTTTCGTAATTTATAACCAAATTTGGTTACTTGTTTTTTGGCTTGGTTAGATGGTAATTTTATTTTTGGTTTGGTACTATTTTGCTATGTTGATGGTTGGTACTTTTTATATAGAACTCTTGAATCAAATCAAAAAAAGATTTGATTTTTCAAAAGGAGATATTAAAAATTTGTCTGTCATTACACCAAAAAATCATTTGAGTTCTTCTGAATTATCATTATTACCTTTATTAGACACATATTCATGATATATGAAGAAAGTGACTCCGAGGAAATAATATATCAGTGGAAGTTGTTACGATTGTCCAAAACGGAACTAGGAGAAGATATGGATATATCTATGATAATTCTATAACATAGCTTTTAGTCTTAATTTAAATTACCGCAGAGCTGGTTCATATTGTATTATTTGAAATTATTTACTATATCCCATGTAGGAAAAAACAATAGGCCCAAGGTTCGCTCAGTCTTGCGCCAAAAATGCATTGCTCTGGGCCAGTAAAATAAAAAAATGGTAATTTTTTTTTGGAATTGGTTACTTATTTTTTTTTAATTTGGTAAATAAAATTATTTTTCAGTGGCAACCCTGGCAGTCACTTGTACTTAAACCAATTTTTTATTAATGCATTTAAAAATGTGTATATGAATTCAAATATTATAAATTCCCACTGAGCATGTTTAAAGATTTTTAATAAAAATTAATACAAAAAAATAATGCTAAAACTAATTTGTTGGGCTATAGGTCTACCAAATGCAATATGTATTTTGCACTGGTTCAAAAATTAACAACAGTAATTGACAAAAACCAAAAACTTGTTTTCCGACCGTACAGCTATTTCGGAAGCAGCCAAGTTTTCTCATCAGCGGTAATGAATGTAGTGTGTGCTTAGCTAAACCTATAACATCACTTTGTATAATGAACAAAATGCGAATTTTGTTCTGCACATAGCAAGGAGAAGGAAAGCAGCAAAAATTGCACCAAGTTTAATTCTCTTCAATTACTGTTGTTGTGTTCAGGCAGTTCGTATAGAGTCTATATGTAGAGTCTCTACAGTGTTCAAATACGAAAACTGTACTTTGGATTAAAATTAAATTAATGGATTTGTGAATTTTTATGCGCCGTGCCCTTTCCAAAAATATTTAGATATGCTTTTATACGTAGCGTCGGTAGCTCAAGGTTAGTGCGTTGGACTGCGAGCCGAAAGGTCTCAGGTGCAAGTCTGGACTGGGGCTAACAACATCTTTTCATAGAAACATTTGTCTATACCGCGCTACCTCTCGGCAGTAAATGGCAAACCTACGAGAGTAAACATTGCCAATGAAAAGCTCTAACCCGCCGTTTGGATTCGGCATTAAACTGTAGGTCCCTCCACTTTTTTTTTTACAAATTAACCAACGCTCAGGGGATGCCCCCTATTCATGCAATGTACAGTAGGGTGTCACTTATTTTTTAACATCCATGTCTCACCCGCTAGTATTGTTTATTAGGACTCAATCGATCGTAAGAAGGGATGATAGGTTAAATGGAGGGGGAAAAGATGGAGTAGTGTCGGTGAATGTTTGTTTTGAACTTGCCAATATCAAAAATGTCGGGAAAAACGGACGCAGGGAGATTGTTCCACAAACGTGTCGTGCGACTGAATAACGAATTCTCTCTATAATGCGTGGTTCTGTGGAGAGTCGATTGGACTACGAAGGGGTCGGCTTGGTTTGATGCCCGAGTAGAACGAGAAAACACACGACCTGGTGGAATCAGGCCATGTATTTCACTCGAACACTTCCCGTTGTAATACCTATAAAACAGGCTTACACACCCAACGGTCCTTCGGTGCTCAAGAGAACCAATAGACGATGAGATATTTTCATCCCCTATCAAATATATCGCACGTTGTTGAATTCGGTCCAGGAACTCCAATGAGGATTTTGAAGCTCCAGCCCAAATGTGCGAATTGAATTTCATTTTAGGCCGTATATACACCCAGAAAAAAATACTATATAAATAATAGTTTTTTACTATTAAAAATAGTCAATAGGAAAAACTATTATTTTTATCGGAAAATACCATTAAATACTAGAAAATACCATGACATTGCCATTGAGTTTATATGAAAAGATTAATAATTGAGGGGTGAATCCATGCTTTTGTGAGATAACAGACACCATTGGGTCTTGCTTTTAAAATCTACTCTATTTGCAACACCCCACTCGGAGATTGATTTGATTGATTGGTTATTGTTGAGTGTGTCATTCATAGTGCGTCTTTTACTCTCAATCTCCAAAGAGTTTGGGCGCTTGTTGAACGAGTATGAATGACAAATGTTACTGTCATCTGCAAAGGAATGAATTGGGTTCTAGGTCAATGACAGAAGGTCATTGATAAATTCCAGAAATAGGGACGAAATAGGAAGGAACCCGCGGAACTCCAGAATTGATGGTGTGTTGTTCTGAAAAAACACCTTCCATCGCAACTCGTATAGAACGACCCTGGGAGAAAACTCAATATCCATCGAGTAAAGGATTCACCGACACCAAATGCAATTAGTTTTGAAACGAGGGCTTTATGCAACACTCGATCAAAAGCCTTGGAAATATCGAGAGCAACAGCCTTACTCTCCCTGAAAAGGTGAATACAATTATTCCACTTTTCGGAGAGGACCGCCATCAAGTCAGCTGTGGATCTGGCCCTACGGAAACTATAATGGCGGTCACTGAGCAATTCGTTGTGTTTAAGATAGTTCACAAGGTTGAAGTTAATTACGCTATCCATGGAGAGTGCAGAGCATATTGCAATGGGTCGGTAATTAGCAGGGATCGTGGCCTCACCCTTTTTCGAAACTGGCTGGACATTGGCAACCTTCCAACAAGATGGAAAAACTCCTGTCGTGTAGGAGATGTTGAAAAGGTTACGCTACGGACAAGCCAGCGTTGACGCACACTTCTTCAACACATGGGCAGATATGCCATCTGGCCCGGAGGCTTTGTTAATATTGAGATTTCCTAAAACCTTTTTTTCTGCCCGAGTTCGAAAATGTATCTCCGGCATTGCAGAAAGAAAATCGACGACGGGCAGTGGTTGATTACTATCAGGGAGCGTTGAATTATTTGCAAATAATTCTGCCAAGGGATTAGCTTTATCAACCAGGTCAGTGACGGTCTGCCCATTCATAATAAGGGTTGGAGTAGACGATGTCGTCTGATTCTTCACCCTTTTTACGAATGACCACAAATTTTTACTACCTCTATGGTAGAAAAGGACCTTTTTGCGCGCGTTTTGTTCGTGAAGAAACTTTTCGCACGAGATCGCGGCATTACAGCGATTCCTAGCCTGTATGCGAAGTCTTTCTATGTCAGAATTTTTGTTAGAACGCCAATATTGAAAGGCTTCCTCTTTCGACCTGACTGCAATCCTGCAAGTCCCATTAAACCATGAGTGGTCCTTGGGTTGGTTGCTAATTTTTTTCAGAAGGTATGAAGGACCGCATACCTAATAAAATAATATTTTGTACCATTAAAGCCGCGGCATTTATGTCTCTGTCTGCGAAACACAATTTCCAATTAAAGTTGCGAAAAAAAGCGCCAAACTATTATTATGTTTTTATGCAAACATTCTACTTTTTGAACTGTAACAACTGTTATTCTTCTCTGGAAACATTTATATTCAGGTCATTTCAAATCATTTTTTTAACATATTTATGTTTTGGTTCAAATATTTATTTTGTTTGGATGTAAAATTTATTATGCTTGAAGTTGAGTCTTGAGTGCAACCCTATTCAAAAATGATTTATCAGGCAGTTATATAATATGTTTACATAAAATTCCAAACATACATGTTAATGCCTGTAATATTATGTTTGGGAAAGCCCTTTTTATGAGAAAGCCCTTTTTGTAGTTAATATTTTTAATTTGTTACATTTCATTCATCTATTGATTCATCTATTTTGTTTATTTCAGATTTGAGTAATAGTTACCATAAATTGTTTTTTCATGAGTTGCTAACACTTAGTGAAGCGGAAGATACTACCCTAACTAAATTAGACTGTTATAAAAATGTAACTAATTTACTACCGCTCAGAAAAAGTGCATTGAGAGCACTAGCCGCATGTTTTTATATATCAGACAGCCTTTATAGAGAGAAAATAGTTAACATTTTATTTAAAGTGATGGATAATAACAACGTCGAATTACAGGAAACTGCTTTTGAATGTATGAAAATATTTATTTCGGGCTGTCATATTGAAAAGGAAAAGGTAAGTTCATATATATTCGTAATTCTATTTTTATTTATATTTAACAAAGAAGTATATAACAAAATATATTGATAACTAGGTTAAGTTGATACAGTGTTGCCAGACAGATTTACTTCCTCCCACTAGATTTATGAGAAAAACCTTCAGTTTTGTATGTTTTTGAAAAAAAAAAACTATATTTTTGTTTCACATAAAAAAATATGTATCGTAGTTGTAGAAATACATTTTTTCAAAATTATTTTTATTGCATTTTATGTCATGTACTTTTGTTACCTTTGTTTTACCAAGTAAAGTTGTTTAAAGAAAAAAATATAAAAATCGCTAAATACATTTTTTACAAAAAAACAGTTGGGAAGGTTAGATCACATGGGAAATTTTAAAGTAGGTGTTATTATGATAGTTAGGATTATCAAAATTATAGTCGGTCTAAGCCGACTATAAATACCCTACACATATGTGTGGTTACCATTCAAAGTGGTATATAGGTCACCAGGGTATACTAATCCTGAAAATAACTACGAACTTTCCATCCCTGAAGAATTTTCTTTCATTTGATACCGATATTTACAAATGGGTAGATGTACCGAATTTCGATTTTTTTGGGAACCACAAGTCGTTTCGTGGGAAAACATTATTTTCATGTATTTGAGCATAATTTCAATATATATTTGACCAAAAAAAGTTTACCTAAGCACGTATACAGTAAAATTGATTTGTAGATGTAAATTTTATATGCGATATTTGAACATAATTGGTCGGTTCTCAGGTCACAATGGACCGATCATGCCAATTTTATTGTTCAGACTGCTTAGATATATAAAGTTTCATTGCTCTAGTTCTTCAACTTTTGTAATCAGACAGACATCGCTAAATCGAATCAGGAGGTCATGCTGATCAAGAATATTTATACTTTTCCATACGGGAGATGCTTTTATCAGGGTGTTACAAACGGCGTACCATTTGAATATACCCTTTCACTCTTAGTGTAGGGTATAAAAATAAGGATTTGTGCTGTATGTAGACATTTTCAATTTAATATACAGGTAAAAAAAGATAAAATTTCCATCAATACAAAAAAACATTAATACAAAAGAAAACGAAAACAAAGATTTATGAATAAAAGTTGTTACCGGTACCGATAACTCGAATTTTAAAAAGTGCTTTTGGGTGACTTCTACATCAACAACGACGATATTAAAAAAATAGCTTGTATTAAAAAATACCCAGTCATTTCCATATCGTTACGAGAAGAAAGACAATCCACACGATATCGGACACTTTCTTAAATTGAACCTATATGGTCGGTAGTTTTCTCGATATGGACATTTTTTTTGGAAATCGGAATATCGAAAAAAAAATAATGAAAGTTTTAGATTGTTTCGAAAAGTATTGTAATTTCGATACAGTAAATATTTAAATATATTATAATATTTAATGTACGATAAATTTAAAAAATTAGAATCGATTAATATGGAAATTTTTAACGAAGTTATTCGGGAAAGTTTCGAGACTTTGGAGGTTTCTGTGACATGGCAGACTGGGTAGTAGCAGTTTTTTTTTAATTTTCTCATGTATTTATTTTACAATAAGCAAAAATCTATCTTTCTAGTCGACTTTATTTTGCGTATTGGTTAGTCTGACACAATAGGCTTACACAATAACTGCACATTCAAAATGAATTCCGAGTTGCCGTGTAATATTTGTATGGGCCATCGACCAAAAAAAGTCAAAATTTGAAATTTTACCTTATCGATTTTAATGAAATATTTTATTTTTTCCGACCACTACTTCCAGAGATACAGTGGCTCAAAGTTGGAAAAAAAGAGCCAAAAATCACTTTTGTATGGTTGTTCATATTTAAATATCTCTTGAACTAGAAATGCTAGACATTTTATTGATGGCTCGTTTTAAAGCTAATAGAACAAGCTTTTGTAAAAATTAAGTTGTAACTTTTAAACGTTAACATGTGGCCCGTGGTCATTATCTTTGCACTTCAAAATTGTGATCCTTAAAAAGGACCCTTTTAAAAATTCTGACAAAAATCCTAAATTTTCGTCAATTTATTTTATATGTTCATGCAAAATTTCAGATGGTATTTTGATGGCATCATATTTCAAAAAATAATTTTCTAAATTTTTTCAATATTTTTTGTATTGAAAAAAATATATTGCAAAATTTGCAATAATTTTTCAATGTATTTGTAACTCTAATTTCGAAAATGGCGTCAGTTTGATCAAATTGTCTCTAGTTTTTGAGATATATACCATTTTTTGAAAATCTTGAAAACTATATTCCAAAATCAGTATCTCAAAAACTAGATTCAATATGATAAAACAGACGCCATTTTAGAAATCAAAGTTACAAATATATTCAGGAATTATTACAACTTTACTGTAGAAAAAAATATTTTTTTTTTTTCTATGCAAAAAATATATAAAGTTTAGAAATTTATTTTTTAAAATATAATGCCATCAAATACCATCTTTAAATTTTGCATGAACATTTATAATAAATTGGCGAAAACCTACGATTTTTTCAGAATTTCGAAGAAGGTGAGTTCCAACCGCTGGTCGATTTGGTGTGGAATGGCCCGTATGTAATATTTTTAGCATACATTAAGTCCACAACCGTTTTATTTAAGCATATACCCTGAAAGCATTAACCCTTTAGAATTCTCTATATTTTTTTACCAAAACAAAAAACCTCAAATAAACCGTAGATGCTCCGAAAAACCTTCAGTTTTAGCGGGAAACCTCTAGGTATGGCCACACTGGGTTGATAACTAAAAAGGAAAAATTACTATGAAAATTTCAAAAGTATATAATTAATTGCACTTATATTTTATATTATTCCGTTTTATATTATTATAGTTATTTTTATAGTAATTATATTATTTGTCAACATATTATTAATATGAGAGTAAAACATTGCCTATTAAAAGCCGTTTGAATTCGGCATCAAATTTTAGGTCCCACCAATTTTAGTACAAATATAGCACTAACATCTCAAATGGTGAGAGAGTTCGGTCTAAGTTCTACATGTTTGTTTGCTGTATATAGATTATTTTTATACCCTACACTAAGAGTGAAAGGGTATATTCAGTTTGGTACGCCGTTTGTAACACCCAGAAGGAAGCATCTCCGGTATGGAAAAGTGTATATATTCTTGATCAGCATGACCTCCTGAGTCGATTTAGCGATGTCCGTCTGTCCGTCTGTCTGTCCGTCTGTCTGTCTGTCCGTCTGTCTGTCCGTCTGTCTGTCTGTTGAAATCCCTAAGACTTTTAAAATTGAAGAGCTAGAAAAATGAAACTTATAACTTAGATTACTAATATACCTACGCTGTATGTGCGACCTATGATCCGACCACTTATGTTCAAATACCTCATATAAAATGTACATATAAAGATCAATTTTTATGTATACGTGCTTAGGTAAACTTTTTTGGACAAATATATATTGACATCATGCTCAAATACATGATAATAATGTTTTCCGGCGAAAAGACTTGTGTTTCACAAAAAAAAAATCGAAATTCGGTACACCTACCCATTTGTATATATGGGTATCAAATGAATGGAAATTCTTCAGCGATTGAATGTTTGTAGTTATTTTCAGGATTCGTATACCTTGGTGATCTATATATCACTTTGAGTGGTAACCACACATATGTGTAGGGTATTTATAGTCGGCTTAGACCGACTATAATTTTGATAATCCTAACTATCATAATTACACCTACTTTAAAATTTCCCATGTGATCTTACCTTCCCAACTGGTTTAATGTGTAGTTACTATCTACGATCTCTAAATTCGCAATAATTTGATTTTTCTCCGTAGAAATACATTTATAATAAAAAAAACTTTCCCTAAAGGTTCTGTACCTAAAGGTTCTGTACCAAATTGTTATAGACAGAATACATCAACCCCCACTGATTACCGCAGTAATAACTTCGTAATCTATATACAGGGTGTTTGGTTCATCGATTAGAAAATGTAAAATAAAAAATATCTAATTTTGCACCCAGTTTAAGATACAGGGTTTTTAAGAGATGCATATTACTGACATAACCCGGTCAAGAAATTTTGTTATAAAGTATAATTTATTGATAAATCAATAACAATTTTTATGTTATGTTTTAGAAAAATTTAGAAAATATATTACTTATAATCTTCCTAGGCATATCGACTTACTTTTCATTAAAAACGTTAATAAAAAAAAATAAATTTCTATTTTAATTATTTTTACAAGTATTCGCCTTTAAGTATCATATAATACCGATATATATATTTTTATAGTACGCAGATAACTACCAAAACGTACATTTCACGGCTTAAAAATTGAATTACATTAAAGTATGTTAACTATGTTTATTGGATATTTGAGAGAAGTTATCGACACATTTTAAATCTGTAGAAAAGTATATGTAAAAATCGCAATTATATTATTTACCTAACGATTTTTAATATATTTTTTTTTAACCACTCTAATATATCTATATATATCAGGCATTTCAAACTCATTTGGCATCATGGGCCGCATTGACATTTCAAATGAGTATCATGTGTACCATAAGAAAAAAAATCGCCCTTTTATACAATTGTTACAAAAATATAATGTTAAGATTATCAAATTTTTCATGGATGTTCGTTAAAAGCGCCGCAAGCGAAATTTTTTGTAAAAAATGGTGCAATTTTTGTCTGTTTGAAATAATTTCCGAACATCTTTGATCGTGCCAAATATTTTGTCTGAGGTATTTACAGTGGAGTACCTATATTTCAAACACTAGAGAACATTTTATAAAACAGACGCCTTGTTAAAGTCCCTATTTTATCACCTAAAAATAAGACATTGAATAAATAATAACACTTACTCCATTTCAAGTTTATCCTTTTTATAATTTTTATTTCCTTTTACTGTTCCACTTCTTGGACTAACCCTTAATCTAATAACAACTCTCTTAAAAACTAAATAACTACAGCGTATATACTAATACTTAATCTAAGTTTCAATGCTACTTTTCCAGTGTCTTTTGCTGCTTCAGCCTAGAAACATAATTTTGGCCAATCACATTGTGTTTTGCTACTTATGCCCAGAAGCATAATTTTAACCAATCACAAGTTCCGTAAAGAACTCAAGTTCGATAAACAACTCGACTTCTTAACGCTGACCGTGAAAGCAACTCTTGCATAATCAGCAACCCGCGATGACATTGAATTTAGACCATCGCAAAGTCATTGAATTGAAGTCATCTTTGTTTACAAACAAATTGCACAACGTGCTTATTTTCTTCAAGCTAGCAACTTGACGCTGCTGCGAATTTGGTTTATTGTTACAATGCTGACTAAGTAAATTGTCGCCGCTTATTTTGGCAACGACCAAAAGGTGGTCATCAAACCAACATCATTTACTTTATGTTTTAACAACAATCAGAATGCATATAATATTATTTAAATATTTAGCAATTAATATTTAGCAACAGCAAATACCCACTAGAAAAATATCAATGAACTGCCATGCTATGAGTGACTGTCATAATGCTAACTCTCAACATTCCTCCCCCCTTACAAAAAAAAAAAATAAATTGTTTTTCGACTTACAACAATCTTATACTAACATCTGATACCAATACCTTACACTACTGTACAATACAAACATACTACCGATACTTAGTACATACATAACCGCATACTTCAGCTCCGCAATCACCTTGTCTATATATTACAGCTGTTGTTGTCAAGATTTCGTGGTCGGTCTCCGTTGGTATATTGGCGGGCTCTGCTGTAAACATAACTCTCGTCACTATTGGCATGGTTAATCGATCTTCATATGTGGTAGCGATACTGGTTCTTCAAGTTCCAGATATGAGTTCTTGTGCTTGTCTTCTTTCCTTCGGACTGTGGTTCGCACCATCTTATTTGTTAGTGATGACGTCATCGATCTCACAGATCTAGGAGCCCCTGAGTAGGATACTTCTCGGGGTCCCGACTGCTCCTGACTCCGTCTAACTTGCTTCCGACACTACATTGCGATGTCGCTTTAGCTTCGATGTGTAAATATGTTCTTTAAGAACCACTCTGAATCGTACATTATCTTCAGTTCCACTGTTAATTCGCTCAGCAACGCTTGGCCCAAAACGTCCGGGTGCAACATGCTATGCTCAGATTCATTCTAGCTAACTTTCTGGTTCTGTTTCTGGAGCTTTTTCAGGTTTGTGTTCACAATCTTCTTTATTTCAACACTATGATAGCGAATTCAATTGATGCCATCTCCTTATGTGATTGTGTTTAATTCTGGTGAGTTCCTCTAGTGTAGCGTTCATTCCCTTACAAAAAAAAATTGTTTTTCGATCGAACACGAGTGAATGCTGCTCCAACGCTGTCGGTCTGTGAATTGAATCTACCTGGACCCTCACAATGAGCAGGATTAGCCATGTTATTGCCAACTTATTTTTCTAATAAAACTATATCTAATTACTGTCACAATATTTTTAGTATTCAATGAGATTTCGTTGCTATAATTATTTTTACTTAAATCTAATCATTTTCGTGTAATTAATACGTTTATTGGTTTTGTTGTTTTATAAACATTATTCCAGAAAAGAAAAAAATATTTATTTATTCATAATTCTAACAGAATATATTTTATCTGAATAGCATATTCTACTAGTAAAACATCTTCCACTTTTTTTTTGTTTAAACCTTGTGAAGTTTAGCTTATTTTTATGCTGTTTATTTAAAAAAAATGCTCATTCGACATACATGCAATTTTTATTTTTTATTTATTTTTCATTCTATCGCAATTTCTAACGAAACTTAAGTGATCATCTTAAGTTTTCGCTCGAGTTCACCTAATACGATTCGTAATACACATATGCAATTGATCAAGTTGCAGACTAGTATTCGTCGTATTTAGTGAAATGCTTAAAAAGAATTTGCTGCTGTTCTTTTCAAACTATTTAAGATTAAGATTACCATAAAGTCTTACGGATGTCGACTCTTTTCGAAGAGTACATCGAATCCCTACATAAAATGTAATTGCCGTTCTCATTTGTTTCTATCCTTAATACAATTATATTATTTAATAATTTATATCTTTTAACTATATTTTTGTTTTATATATATTTATTTCCTCAACATCAATTTCTACATTTTTCTTTTTTTTTTTTTTCTTCCATTCAACATAAACTCATAATTTATTGCACAGGCTAGCAAATTACCCGAAGTAATACATAGCGATCTGTGGGTACCGTTTTCTTCTGTTTTCCTATTCATTATCACACAATACTAAACTGTTCGCAATTTATTTATAAATATATTTCCGCATTTTAACAATTTATACATCAATTTTTAATTATGGTATTTTTTCAACAAATTGTTGTGTATTTTCTTTCCCTTTCCTTTTATTAATATTGTCGTTGTCACGGGGGTAGTGACGGACAAAACCTTATAGGGCCCTACCCATATTGGTGAAAATTTATTTTTCCTATTTTGATTCTTCATTACAACCATTTCCCCAATTTGAAACTCAATGGGATTTAATGATTTATCGTAGCTTGTTTTAGATTTTTCTTTTACCTTTTCTTGATTTTGTCTCACTATTTCATGCGCCCGCTGTATTTGATATTTTAATATTTTGTTATGATCATCTGCGTTATTTAGTGGTGAAACTTTACGTTTCAAATTAGTTGGCATATCAGAATCATAACCATATAGTGTTCGGAAAGGTGTTTGCCCAGTTGATACATGCATCGTATTATTATGGACATGCATTGCCGAATTTAACCATTGATCCCAATTGGAACCATCCTCCTTAGCAAAACATCTCAAATATTCTGCTAATGGTCTGTGACTACGTTCTAATGATCCGTTGGCCTGTGGGTGATAGGGTGTAATGTGTATTTTTTTAATACCCAATAATTTGCATGTATCAGAAAATAACTTTGACACGAAATTAGAGCCATTGTCAGTTACTAGAATTTTCGGAATATTGTGGCGTGTTATAATTTCATCATAAAATGCTTTAGCCACTGTGCTTGCTTCTGCGTTTGGTATTGCTACACAGCACATATATTTTGAAAAATCGTCTTGAAATGTTAAAATGTATTTATTGCCAGATACTGTCTCGGGTAAAATTCCTACTAAGTCCATATAAATTTTGTCAAATGGGCGTGTTGGTGTATCTGTCAAGACCATTGGCATTTTTGTTAGCTTAGAACTTTTGTTAACTTGACATTTAGGGCAATTTTTTACATACTCTTTAATTTGTTTTTGCATACCCTTCCACCTATATTGCTTTCTTATTCGAAAATATGTTTTCAGTGTGCCCTGATGACCCCCTAACGGCGAGTCGTGAAAGTCTCTAAGTACTGTTTTAATTTCTTCAGGATCGGTTAATACTTGACTCGAGATTGTTTCACCATCCATATCCGTTACTGTGTCGTCCAAGACTGGCTTACTGACGTCCGGTTGTGGATCTATTGCCTTCGGTTTATTTTTAGAACGGGTTTGAACTGCCGCAATTTCTGTTTCTAATTGTGGACCTACTTAATGCTTCAGCATTTAAATTCTTTTTGCCAGGTTTATAAATTATTTCGAACTCGTATTCTGATAATTTGTGCCTGAACCTGGTTAGCCTTGACGTTTGAACCTTTAGATTCGCTATGCGACGCAGTGGTTGATGATCCGTATAAACCGTGAATGGACGCCCCAATAAATAATATAATAATAATAGTTTGGCATTACAGTTATATAAGAACTTAGGCCGAGCTCTCTCACCATTTTGAGCTGTGCGTATTATATTTGTACTCAAAGTGGTGGTACCGTTTATTGCCGAATCCGAACGGCGGGTGAGAGCTTTTCATAGGCAATGTTTTTACTCTCGGAGGTTTGCCATTTACTGCCGAGAGGTAGCGCGGTATAGAAAAATGTTTCTATGAAAAGATGTTGTTAGCCCCAGTCCAGGCTTGAACCGGGGACCTTTCGGCTCGCAGTCTCCAACGCACTAACCACTGAGCTACCGCGGCTACGCCCCAATAAATACGCTCTATAATTATTTGTGGCCCATACTATTGCCAAAAATTCTCGTTCAACTGTTGAGTACCTTGTTTCTGCGTCATTCAGAGCTCTACTTGCAAATGCGATTGGTCGATCAGAACCTGGCTCGCCCTGTGACAGCACTGCTCCTATAGCTTCTCCACTTGCATTTGTTGTCAATACAAATGGATTTGAAAAATCTGGGTATGCTAGAATATTAGGTGAAATAATTGCTTCCTTAAGTTTTATAAATGAATCCTGGCACTTGTCTGTCCATTCAAAACTGACATCCTTCCGCAACAGTTTATTAATCGGTAATGGTTACTTTGCCATATTCTTAACGAATTTTCTGTAATAACTTACTAAACCTAATAAGGTTTGTAGCTGTTTCTTGGTCCTGGGTACCAGAATATTTTTGACACATTCTATTTTATCGGGATCTGGCATTGCGCCTGACTCAGTGCATTTGTGCCCTAAATATGCCCTTCACGCCTTAAAAAATTGCATTTTTCCGTATTATTTTCAAATTATTTTCCCTCAATTTTTCTAACACCTTACATAGTCTAATTTCGTGCTCCATTATGTTTTTTCCATACACCACTGTATCATCCAGATATATGAAACAATCAAGTCCCTGCAATCCTGTTAAAATGTGGTTCATTATTCTTTGAAACGTAGCGGGTGCCCCCGTCAATCCAAATGGCATCCTATTATATTCAAAATGTCCCAAGCCCGTGCTGAACGCTGTTTTTTCTCTGTGGCGTTCATCCACTAGCACTTGGTGATAACCACTTGCAAGATCTAATGTTGAAAAATACGTACTGTGACCTAATTGATCCAAAATTTCATCAATACGAGGTATTGGAAATACTTGTTTAATCGTTGCGTCGTTCAATTTTCTGAAATCTATTACCAGTCTCCATTTTTTCTGTCCGTCCTTGCCACTCTTTTTAGGTACCACAATAGTGGTGAATTCCAAGGCGACGTGCTTGGTGATATAATATCGTCGTCTAATAACTTCTGCACCTGTTTGTTAATTTCTTCTCTGTGAATATATGGTAATTTATATTTTTTTCGGTTTATCGGAGGTTGGCCGTATATTGTGGGGATTTCATGTTTTAAAATAGGTGTTTACGATAGCTCATCCCCCTCTAACAGAAATACATCATGGTATGACGCACATATTTTTTCTATGGATGCCTTCTCTTCAACATTTGCATTTGGATCTAATTTTAATGAATCAAATAGTTTGCATATTCTGTGTCGTATGTTTATGCTTTGTACGCTATTCATTGTGCCACTCACTGGTTCCATAAATTTATTATAATTTGAAAATTTGAGCTGTATGTTCTTATTCAATATAATATCTTTTTCTGTTGAGTTTAACACTGAAACGTAAACACTATTTTTTCTCACATTTGCTATGGTTTCTCCGATATAAACTCCTGGCGAAATTTCTTGTTTTTGAATTATTACTACGGGGATCTTGGTTCGTAGTGGTAATCTGGCGATACCTTTAGATCTTGCTGTTATTTTTATTTCTTCACTGTATAATATTTTATTTATTTCATCTAGTGATCTGAGTGGTAGTGTTACAATTTTATTTTTGTTTCTGTCTATAAAGGTTAATCCCTTTTCCACTGCATTGATGATTGCGTGGTTCCATAGATTATCTCGTCCAAGTATACCGTCCGCCGGAACTCCCTGATCCTGCATTATTGTATGTAACGTCAGACTGAGCCTTCTATGTTCCATATGTTGAATTTCAATTGATCCATGTCCCCCAAATGCTTTTGTGTCTCTTAAATTTCTATTTAGTTTACTATCTAATGCACTCCACTTTACCAAGCTAGAGTCTGCACCAGATTCTACTAGTAATATTAGTTTCCCATTTGTCGCTTCCTTACAAGGAATTTCTATAAAGACATCATTTAATTTTGATATCTGTCTGAATTCCCCATGTCTACTATAAATAATGCGATTTTTCTTTGATTTTGTATATAAACTTAATTTTAATTCCTTAATATTTTCAATATATTTACTCCTATTTTTATTTATGCTATCCATTCCTGAAGTAATCAAATCATTTAATTTCTTCTTATTTTCTTCTATACATATCCTATTTATTATGCAATCATAAAAATTATTTTTTGCTGTTAATGCAACTATGCCGAAAACGTTCAACGTTTATACAATTAGTGAAATAAAATTATCTACCATTGATAGCGAACGTATCCACTGCCGCGCACGGCGTCTGATTCACAATTCGTATCTTCTTTGGCCTGATTTCGCAATTTGTCTTGGGTTCCCAGATTATTGGCCTATTCTGGGCCCCTAACAGTTTCCCTGGTTGCGGGTAGACTCAAAATCTCTATTCGCAAAACAGTTTTCTAACGTATGCTCAATTCTTGCACACCATTTACATTTATTTAAATCCCCATTATTATTATTAGTATGAATATTATTCCGATAATTACTATTTCTATTTCTATTATTATTGTTGTTAGTGCTATTGTAATTATTTTCTTTGTTATTATTATAATTACGATTATTATTCCGATAATTATTATTATTATTGTTATTATAATTATTATTATTGTTATTGTTATTGTTATTATAATTATTAGTTCTATTTTCATTATGATATTCCCAATTATTGTTGTAATTATATCTTCGAACATTATTATTCCTATGATTGGCTTGCGTATTATTCTCGTAGCCATCATTGTAATCGTAATTTATTGTTTGTTGTCTACGCGTACAGTTTTGCTCCGGTTCCGGCTCCGGTTCATTATTTGCACATCTAAGGCTCGTTTCGTGGCCGTAATTGCCACATTCTTGACAGTAAGGCATGTTTTTCCGACTGATACATTCGTCCCTCGTATGTCCGTCATTCCCGCAAAATGAACATGTTGGAATAACTGTATCCCTTTCGTTTGCGAGCATTCTGTGTTGTTTCTATTACACGTCCACTTTGTATTATCTCAAACGTTTCTACTGCTTCCTCTATCAGTGAATCTAGTGAGTTTGACTTATTATTTAGCATGTGTATTTTCAGTGTGCTGTCCTTAAGATCTACTTTAAAAGTCTTTTGTATGGATTTGTCCAGTTCCATTAACATTGCCTCGTCCCCTTTGCCGTTATATTTTGCTTTTATTAACTCCACCGCCTTTGTTTTCAGGACATTTAGGCGTCTTGCAAAAGGTTTAATTTCTTCCGTCGATGTTTGATAGGCATGATTTATATCATTTATCACTGAGTCTAATGTTATGGTTTTAAGATATGTTCGCTTTATTACAGTATATAATTCATCTAATCTGCTAAATTGAATTCCATTAACTAGTTCAAATGCGTCTCCATACATTCTTAACTTAACACATGATATAAATTCTTGTAACTCTGTTTCCTTCGTAGCCTTTACCGCTAAATCACATCCTTGTATGAATCTACATACTTCAGAGGGCAGATCATTGGAATCCGTGCCTGAGAACATCGGAACCAAACGGTTCACGGTCTTTGCAATATGTTGGATACTCATTTTAAAATCTAGGAAATTAACTTTCTCAATATTACTGGTATCACTAGTGAATTTCTATTTAACTTCAGATTTTTCTCGGCAGATTTTCCTTATTTATTTAAAAATTTATTATTTGTTTACACCATGTTTTCATTATTTTTCTCAAAACTCACTACAATACGATATATTTTATTTCGTCCAATTTGTCCATTTAATTTTGTTGTTTCATGTTGCGTTTTCTTTAATTTTCATTGTAGGGCTTCCATTAAAAATACCAGTTAAGATTTCATTTCCAACAAAATTATTTAAATTACCAAAATTAGATTTTATTTAAATTATTGACTATTTATTTTAAAAACATATTTAAAAAAAAATTCTATCTTCCATCTAGAGCGGTTGTTTTTGGTTATAAAACCGGCTGCGCCAATGTTAAAGTCCCTATTTTATCACCTAAAAATAACACATTTAATAAATAATAACACTTACTCCATTTCAAGTTTATCCTTTTTATAATTTTTATTTCCTTTTACTGTTCCACTTCTTGGACTCACTTCTTAATCTAATAACAACTCTCTTAAAAACTAAATAACTACAGTTTATATACTAATACTTAATCTAAGTTTCAATGCAATTTAGACCATCACAAAGTCATTGAATTGAAGTAATCTTTGTTTACAAACAAATTGCACCACGTGCTTATTTTCTTCAAGCTAGCAACTTGACGCTGCTGCGAATTTGGTTTATTGTTACAATTGCTGACTAAGTAAATTGTCGCCGCTTATTTTGGCAACGACCAAAAGGTGTGTCATCAAACCAACATCATTTACTTTATGTTTTAACAACAATTAGAATGCATATAATATTATTTAAATATTTAGCAATTAATATTTAGCAACAGCAAATACCCACTAGAAAAATATCAATGAACTGCCATGCTATGAGTGACTGTCATAATGCTAACTCTCAATAGCCTGACTATCATCGAAAATAGTAGCAATTTTGTATGTAGGCAAAATCGTACGATATCGAATTAGATTTTGTACCAATATCGAAGGCCAAATCGTACTAAAACTGCAAAAATAGTTCAAAGCGACATATCGCAGTTTTTTTCGAAACGATTATAAAAACGATTCTGGATTAATATTGCATCAAATAGTTAAAAAATATCGAGATTTATTTTAAAAGCATTGCGATGTGGAAAATGATTAAATATCCTAACATAAAATTTTACTCTTCGAAAATTACGAAATTTTAAAAATTAGTAACAAGGTTGGATTTTTGTTATCCAAGTTTGTTCGAGAAAACATCAAGGTCAGATTAGTAACCAATTTTGTTGGATTTTCGATACAAACAAACTTCAACTATTGAAAAAGTTTGTTTTTTAAAATACCGTATACAAATTTAATATTTGAATAAATTTGAAAAGGTTTCCTTTTTATGAACAATTAATTTAAATTGCAAGGAGAGTGACCATTGATTAGATGTTCAGATTTATGATGAAGTTTCTTTTATTATCCATAAATGCATCATTCTACGGTCAAGAGTTTTTCTACAAAAAGTGATTATTGATTCATTTTTTGAAACTTTGGCCCACTGTAGCTCTGGAGAAGGTGAGTCTTGAACTCTGCTAGTTTTGGTGTGATAATACAAAAAAATTGACTTTCTAAAATAAAAATTAAATGATTCCAATTCCAGTTTGTGCAAAGCAAGACTCTTGCTTAAAAACTTTTAGTTTTTTTTTTAATAAAAGTCCAAAGTCTGATTGCGGCTTTATTTGATATTGGCGCTAATTCCAATAAGGCTTTTATTAAATAGGGTCCAGTTTTTAAGATTTTTAAGTTTTAATTATTTTTCTCTCCTTTTAATAGTCAACCCAAAAACAATAATGTAATTTTTTTTCGGTGTTTGACGTACAAAATAGACATCTGAACAAGTGCATTTGAAACCCAGTTCAAGACATTCACTTCGTTTCAAAACATTTACTGTCGTGTTCACAACAACAAAGAACCAAGTACTGTACAAACAAAACAAGACTGAAGTGAAGAGGTCTATGATGATGTGCAATGAAAATGCAAATACTGAAATGAACTGTTTATGACACCGAGTACTTAGTGCATTTTTATTTTATCATTCTTACTCTAAGGAATTTTCATTAATATTGAAATATAGAAAAAAATACACAAAAGGTATAAGAAAATCATATAAAACATTTTTTCATTATTTAATTAGAAAAAAATGTTTTGAATATATTGCTTTATGACCAGAGCGTTGTTTTTGTCGTACAATTTTTTTAACATTTTTTTTTTTTTGAAAAAATAATGTTTGTTGTATTTTTTATTAATACATAAATAGCAACAACAACATAACCTTCTTTGTAGTTGTTTTCAATGTTCATCTTCTCACTCGAGTGAGACTGAAGTGAAGAGGTCTATGATGATGTGCAATGAAAATGCAAATACTGAAATGAACTGTTTATGACACCGAGTACTTAGTGCATTTTTATTTTATCATTCTTACTCTAAGGAATTTTCATTAATATTGAAATATAGAAAAAAATACACAAAAGGTATAAGAAAATCATATAAAACATTTTTTCATTATTTAATTAGAAAAAAATGTTTTGAATATATTGCTTTATGACCAGAGCGTTGTTTTTGTCGTACAATTTTTTTAACATTTTTTTTTTTTTGAAAAAATAATGTTTGTTGTATTTTTTATTAATACATAAATGCAACAACAACATAACCTTCTTTGTAGTTGTTTTCAATGTTCATCTTCTCACTCGTTGCTAGTTGTGCTCACTCGCTGCACCCACTGTATTCGTTACATGTTCAGCGACAGTATTGCCGTTTGGTTTGTTTTTCAAAACAAAACATTGAATGCTTGATGTTTTGACAGTGCTTGACACCAATGAAACAAATACTGAAGTGAAGTGAAGTCGCTCAGAGAGACTTCACTATAATACTGTCGATTAATTTTTGCGAAATGAATTCAAAACTGTAGAGTGCAGTAGTGCATATTTGGAGAGGAAACTTCAAAACCATTTGTGCAGATGTCTAGTATCAAACTATGCGCTACCATATATTTTTTATATATGCCGGCGATATATAGCCAACGAAAATTCATAACTTTACAATAAATTATAAATTTTATGAATAAAAAACAATATTACTTGATGAAAAAATTATTGTTATGCCATTTGTGCAAAGTCATGTATAATATTTAAAATGACAATTAAGAAAATAAATTAAAATTATCAATATATTTGTGCAAAGTCATGTATAATATTTAAAATGACAATTAGGAAAATAAATTAAAATTATCAATATCTCATTATTAAATTTTGGGAAAATAATGTATCTACAAAAATATTGATTTTTTTAATAAATTCATAAGTTCTTAACCAAGATTAGTAATTACATTTTTTATATGGCATGTTAATTTGGATATATGGCGCTGCACAAAAATGCACAATAATACATAATAATTATTTTAACGCCTGAATAAAATAAATATTTAATATTATTAAATATATTAATAATATTTAAATAGTCTTCGCGGGCCGCGTGTAGACATGCCTGATATATATAAAAGAACAAATCCTGACTCATATATAAAACTCCAATTTTCACGTAGAATGTAGGCGGGATTGGATATAGTGGCGTGGCACCTCCCATATAACCAAAACATTTAAATTGCTATAACTCCTGACCTACTAAGAGCAGAGTTATAAAAATTAAAAAAGGAGTTATTTAATATTGTAATCTTCACGTAGGATCTCAGCGGGATTATACAAAGGGCGTGGCACGTGAGCGGGAAAAAGGGGCGTGAAAAGATATACTTTTGCATTTACAAAAGCACGGACAACGCTGTTCACGGGTCCATCTAGTATATATATATATATATATATATATATATATATATATATATATATATATATATATATATATATATATATATATATATATATATATATGGGGCCTATTATGATTAGCGAAGCGAATGTACTTGGCGAAGCGAACGCTTTGGCGAAGCGAACGCAATTTGGCGAATGAACTGGCGAATGTACTAATTTTTATGGTTTTAAAAGTGAGCAACACTTACAACATTGACGGATAGAATTATCATTTCAGAGTTGAAAAAAAATAGTATCATGTTGCGTACTTTTAGTACTGCCTTTTTTTTAGAACATATACTATTTTATCTTAATATCTATTTTTTTATTATTAAAAAACCATTTAATATTATTTATGGTTTAAAAAACGTTAACTCGATTCAGAACAATAATACTTTTTCGGTTTTTTGTTATTTTTTGTCTATAAAAGATTAAAAAGTATCCAAATAAACTTCGGAACAATTCAAATTAGTTAAAATGTACAGTAAAATATGTTTTTAAATGTTAATATTGGAATTATTTTTACATAAAAATAAATACTTTTTATTAAAAAAAGTAGTTTTTTTATTTGGAGCAATACTTCTTTTATTTTAATTTAAAGAAACCCTAGAGTTTCAAAACAGCTGATGTGAATATACTTGTTTAGAAAAATAATAAAAATGTTCCAAAAAAACGATGGGCCCAACGCAATCAAAGAAGAGCGTGTTAAACAGAAGCCAATGCGGTGTGCAGAAAGCTGGAGCGACGACGAGGAGGAAGACTACAATAAGTTACAGTGATGGTGGTCTGTCCTCCTCTGTGGCACAAAAAACTTTCTTTTATTAGTGTTAAGTTTAAAATCAAGATAAAAAGTGTGAAAAAAATTGTTTTTTTTTACGTTTATTAGTTAGGTCACAAAAAACTCAAAATTATAGACATCCTTCTATAAAAACTAAAGGATAAGATAAATTGAAAATCAGAAAAAGCCTAATAAACAAAAGCACAAAAGAAAAATAAAATAAAAATCAAAAGAAATACTGAAAAACAATAGATAAAGATACGTTCGCCGATTCGTCACATGAACTGTTGATTCGCTTGATTTTGACACTTGAAGCGAATGAAAATCGGTTGAGTGTTGCATGTTTTTTTACGTTCGCTTAACTTTTCCCGTTTTTTGGCGAATGAAGTCTGGCGAATGTAACCGTAATAGCTTTTTGGACGTTCGCTTCGCCAAAACCATTCGCTTCGCTAATCATAATAGGGCCCGATATATATATATACATATACAGTATGTCAAAAAATTATTCACACACCCCAATTATTCTTAAACTATCTTTAAATATCAAAAGAAAACCAATCAATGATACAAACATATTGCCAAATTCGTTATTTAATAACAAAACTTACTTAATTATATTGAAAGATCTTTGTATTCAAATAAGAATTAAAAAAATAATTGGGGTAAGATTTTACCCCAAAAAATTATTCAAACTTTATGATTAATATTTTGTATGGCCACCTTTTGCTTGAATAACAAATAAAACCATAAACATTTTTATTTATTTATTTTATTTTTTTTTATTTATTTTTTATTATTTATTATATTATATTATTATTTTTTATTTATTTTTTTTATTTTATTTATTTTATTTTATTTTATTTATTTTATTTATTTTATTTATTTTATTTATTTTATTTATTTTATTTATTTTATTTATTTTATTTATTTTATTTATTTTATTTATTTTATTTATTTTATTTATTTTATTTATTTTATTTATTTTATTTATTTTATTTATTTTATTTATTTTATTTATTTTATTTATTTTATTTATTTTATTTATTTTATTTATTTTATTTATTTTATTTATTTTATTTATTTTATTTATTTTATTTATTTTATTTATTTTATTTATTTTATTTATTTTATTTATTTTATTTATTTTATTTATTTTATTTATTTTATTTATTTTATTTATTTTATTTATTTTATTTATTTTATTTATTTTATTTATTTTATTTATTTTATTTATTTTATTTATTTTATTTATTTTATTTATTTTATTTATTTTATTTATTTTATTTATTTTATTTATTTTATTTATTTTATTTATTTTATTTATTTTATTTATTTTATTTATTTTATTTATTTTATTTATTTTATTTATTTTATTTATTTTATTTATTTTATTTATTTTATTTATTTTATTTATTTTATTTATTTTATTTATTTTATTTATTTTATTTATTTTATTTATTTTATTTATTTTATTTATTTTATTTATTTTATTTATTTTATTTATTTTATTTATTTTATTTATTTTATTTATTTTATTTATTTTATTTATTTTATTTATTTTATTTATTTTATTTATTTTATTTATTTTATTTATTTTATTTATTTTATTTATTTTATTTATTTTATTTATTTTATTTATTTTATTTATTTTATTTATTTTATTTATTTTATTTATTTTATTTATTTTATTTATTTTATTTATTTTATTTATTTTATTTATTTTATTTATTTTATTTATTTTATTTATTTTATTTATTTTATTTATTTTATTTATTTTATTTATTTTATTTATTTTATTTATTTTATTTATTTTATTTATTTTATTTATTTTATTTATTTTATTTATTTTATTTATTTTATTTATTTTATTTATTTTATTTATTTTATTTATTTTATTTATTTTATTTATTTTATTTATTTTATTTATTTTATTTATTTTATTTATTTTATTTATTTTATTTATTTTATTTATTTTATTTATTTTATTTATTTTATTTATTTTATTTATTTTATTTATTTTATTTATTTTATTTATTTTATTTATTTTATTTATTTTATTTATTTTATTTATTTTATTTATTTTATTTATTTTATTTATTTTATTTATTTTATTTATTTTATTTATTTTATTTATTTTATTTATTTTATTTATTTTATTTATTTTATTTATTTTATTTATTTTATTTATTTTATTTATTTTATTTATTTTATTTATTTTATTTATTTTATTTATTTTATTTATTTTATTTATTTTATTTATTTTATTTATTTTATTTATTTTATTTATTTTATTTATTTTATTTATTTTATTTATTTTATTTATTTTATTTATTTTATTTATTTTATTTATTTTATTTATTTTATTTATTTTATTTATTTTATTTATTTTATTTATTTTATTTATTTTATTTATTTTATTTATTTTATTTATTTTATTTATTTTATTTATTTTATTTATTTTATTTATTTTATTTATTTTATTTATTTTATTTATTTTATTTATTTTATTTATTTTATTTATTTTATTTATTTTATTTATTTTATTTATTTTATTTTATTTATTTTATTTATTTTATTTATTTTATTTATTTTATTTATTTTATTTATTTTATTTATTTTATTTATTTTATTTATTTTATTTATTTTATTTATTTTATTTATTTTATTTATTTTATTTATTTTATTTATTTTATTTATTTTATTTATTTTATTTATTTTATTTATTTTATTTATTTTATTTATTTTATTTATTTTATTTATTTTATTTATTTTATTTATTTTATTTATTTTATTTATTTTATTTATTTTATTTATTTTATTTATTTTATTTATTTTATTTATTTTATTTATTTTATTTATTTTATTTATTTTATTTATTTTATTTATTTTATTTATTTTATTTATTTTATTTATTTTATTTATTTTATTTATTTTATTTATTTTATTTATTTTATTTATTTTATTTATTTTATTTATTTTATTTATTTTATTTATTTTATTTATTTTATTTATTTTATTTATTTTATTTATTTTATTTATTTTATTTATTTTATTTATTTTATTTATTTTATTTATTTTATTTATTTTATTTATTTTATTTATTTTATTTATTTTATTTATTTTATTTATTTTATTTATTTTATTTATTTTATTTATTTTATTTATTTTATTTATTTTATTTATTTTATTTATTTTATTTATTTTATTTATTTTATTTATTTTATTTATTTTATTTATTTTATTTTTTTTTATTTATTTTATGTAATTTATTTTATTTATTTTATTTATTTTATTTATTTTATTTATTTTATTTATTTTATTTATTTTATTTATTTTATTTATTTTATTTATTTTATTTATTTTATTTATTTTATTTATTTTATTTATTTTATTTATTTTATTTATTTTATTTATTTTATTTATTTTATTTATTTTATTTATTTTATTTATTTTATTTATTTTATGTAATTTATTTTATTTATTTTATTTATTTTATGTAATTTATCTTATTTTCGAATTGCTCTAAAAGAATTAAATATAATATTACATCTCATAAGTGCAAAATAAAACTTCTTGTCTCACGTAATTATTTTCGTATAGTGGTATAACCAGGTTCGAACATATTAACCGATAAATAATACCTTATAAAAAAAATAAATATATTGATTAATGTATTTTTTATGAGACTGTAAGAACTTAAATTTTTCTTTATTTAGGTTCATATTGGAATGCGACCATTACTGCTAACTCTTGGAGATCATAGAAATCTTTCTTTGTCCGCCACGAAAAGACTATCTTATTTTACACAACTGTTTCCTCAAATGTTTAATGAAAAATTAAGTGAGCAAATACTTCAACACTGCCAGAAAATGCTAGAAATTTCTATATCCACATGCAAGTCTACAAGACAAGGAGGGAATTTTCTTTTAATGGCTAAATCCGGAGAATATGAAAAAAGGATAGTTTCACTTATTGGAATGTTTCATCATATAATAGCGGCATCATCTAAGTATATTGAAAGTCTTTGTCAGTTGGTACTTCAAACCGAAAAAAGGCTTGGAATAGAACCTTCATGTCCATATAGAGAGCCTCTTATAAAATTTTTGTTACGCTTTCCGAATGAAACAGTTAATATTCTAATGAGTGATGTTAATATATGCAACCCACAATGGAACCGATTTTTAATATATTTATTAAAACATAAAAATGGACTGATATTTTCTACCGTAATAAAAACGAAAAAAAATAATGATTTAATTAAAATAATTAATGGAACATGGCAATTTTCTATTCCAGTCACTAATGCTCAAAAATATGAAAGCCAGCATCAAAGTGTTTTAATTATTTACACACTGATGGAGTTAGATGATCAATGGATACCAACACAAAATGAAATTGTAGCAGCATTAAAATTTTTATGGATTTCTAACTTATATACAACATGCAAAGAAAATGTTGTTTGCGATATATGGCACCTCGTAGGAAAAATATTATTATTATACTTTTCTCATAATACTAATGAAATTGACTTACTCTTTCAATTATTACGAGCTCTCTGTTTCAATTTTGTTCCAGATTTTCAGTTCTTACGTGATTTTTTACAAAAAACTGTTGCTCAAAGTTACACCGTTTATTGGAAACGTAATGCTTTTTTTCATTTTGTTGAAAACTTTAATGGTCCTTTACTATCAGATGAACTTAAATCAAAAATAATAATTCATGTTTTAATTCCATGTTTCACAATAAGTTTTGAAAGAGGCGAAGGTAATAAATTAATTGGATCACCACCAGCACCATACCAAGAAGATGATAATAACATTGTATCTGTTTTTATAAGTAAATTATTTGATCCGGAAAAACCATTCGCCAATGCAGATGTTGTGAGGATAGCATTACTGCAATTCGCCAGCCTTCTCGTGGAAAAGGCTTCTCAACACATTCATGACGGAGATGCCAATAACAAGCGCCAAGGCAATAAATTACGTCGCTTGATGACCTTTGCATGGCCATGTCTGCTTAATAAAAATTGCGTAGATCCTACATCTCGTTATCATGGACATTTGCTACTAGCGCATATAATTGCTCGTTTGGCAATACATAAAAAGATTGTTTTGCAAGTTTTCCACTCACTACTGAAAGGACACGCTCTCGAAGCTCGTCCTGTAGTAAGACAAGCTCTGGATGTACTAACACCAGCCATGCCACTTAGAATGGAAGATGGCAATACAATGTTAACTCATTGGACGAAAAAAATTTTAGTGGATGAAGGTCACGCCATGCAACAACTTTTTCATATATTACAATTGATTGTTCGTCATTACAAGGTTAGTATTATATTAATTAAAACATTTAAAATACACTGTGTACACTAAAAATAAAATATTCATAAAATACACGAAAAACTTAGTGTATTTGACGAAAATATTCGTGAAAATGATCCATTAAAAAATTCCTTCATAAGCCGTGTTTTTTGGCATCGCTATCAACGCTTAAAAAATTTTTTACAAAAAAAAGCTATCGTCGTAAACGGTATGCGTTAGTAGCGTTATTTTCGAGAGTATTTACCATCGGGAGTTAATTGTAATTTTCCTATGTAAATATTATGATTATGTGATGGTTTGTCTTCCGATGGTTGCAAGTCCATAGCATTATCAATTGCTGTCAGCAACGTTCTCAGCTGCCGAGAGTAGGTTTCCCTAACGCTCATGCTCCTCAATCACCCCAAGGAAACGTTTTACACTTCATTCTGGACATTCTGGGAAAATACTTCCAAAAAGTTGAGGAAGTATTATTTAAAACTGCAGTTTGGCATACAGAAAGAATTGCGCATTAAAAATCTTAACCTATACATTTTATTTAATTTGATTTGATTAAATTTTTATTTTTGACAAATTTTATGAGATATTTTGTCAAATTTTGATAAAAAATGTAAGTGCTGCCAAATATTTCAAACATTTACGCCGATCATATATTTCCCGGTGACAACGATATCGGCTAAAATTTGTTTGAATATCTGTTGAACATCGTGTGACTACAATTTTTGATTCATGTATTAAACGAAAAGTTGAGTACGCTCGTTTTGAGATTTATTTTGTTACCAGCAAGAAAGTTAAAAAAAAATGAAATTTTTGTGTATGAAAAATAGTTGTCAACACAAAAATATTGAATAAACGTATGATTCAAAGGGCTATTTTAGACGAAGGGGACTGGAAACGTATAATAGTCACACGATTACAAAAAGATACATGATTTGTGGATCGCATTTTATTTTAGAATGGTAATAGATTTTCTTAAAAAAAATGAATAGGGCTACAAATAAATGTATGAGAAAATACCAAAATCCATTTTGAACCTTCTAGGGATAATTTCACTTTACCGGCCACTTTGCCACCGCCTTTATTTTCGCAAACAAAAAAATAACAGAATTAAAAAAAAAAAGGTCGCTCTGGTGACCTTGAAAAATAAAAAAAAACGGTACTTACAAGTACATAAAGGTACTAAAACAAAATTTTCTGATGCCGATTGGTTGAAATTAAATGGTATGATATAAATTATACACGGATATAAAAGTACTTATGTTTGATTTTGCTTGAATGAAATTATGAAGTAATTCGAAATCACCATATAGGAGTAAAATAACATTATAATTGAATTGTATTATTATTTTGTTCATTATTATACAATATTTAAACATACATTGCTTTAATCGCGGATTTGTATGACTTTATTATATTAATGCTTATGTAGAAACAGATATATTTCATCAGATATTACTATATGTATGTTTGTAATTTCTTCTATTTAACACAGCCAACGTCAAAAAAAGGTTTTTTGAATTATGTGTATTTGGTTATTCGTGGATGACAACGAATTGAAAAATAATAGAATTAATATGAAAACGCTGTAATTATATTTATGTTTGGCATTAATAATTAACAACGCTGCCTACTTTTAGTACTCAGTAACATTAATCCTTTTCATATAGTTCAAAAGTTCTTTTTGGTGGATGAATTTGTTTAAGTATCGCCAATCACTGTTAATACCAGATAGTCACTGTTTGTGAAATATACAATTAATCCGTAATTCAATGAGCTTAAAATATATGGAAATAAAATAATTAAGTATAAGTTAAAGATGTGTACACGCCGCAAATGACTCTCCCAAACATAATTTTGCAGGCAAGAACAATTATTTTTGGTATTTTATTAAAAATCATTAAACATGCACAATGGGAATTAATAATATTTGAATTCAAATACTAATTTTTAAATGTATAAATAAATAATTGAATTAAAACTGCAAGTGCAAGTCTCAGTACAGCACACAGCGTTGGTAAGGAATTCGCGGAGCCTGTTGTAAAAAACCATGCCGAATTCTGTTTCAAAATAGAAACAATGATTTTTTAGTTGTGGTTTTTTTGATGAAATATCCGTGTCGGCTTTTCACAATATTTTTAGAAAAACATTCAGGAACAATTACAATTATATACTGCAGTATTAAATGATATTATTTGTTACTATTTACACTTTTTGTACCACAATTTGTATATTTTTAATTGTATTACCAAAAGACACGTATGCAGAAAATGTCGGTCACCGAGCGTCATCTTCGTATACAAGAAGAATATTGCAAGAATACTTTTATTTACATCTAATTTCATTTTGTTTGTTTTCAAACATCAGTATGTTTAAAAGGACCAATACATACTTCAAACGACGACAAAAGAGACGTAGATAGAAAATTCTGATCAACGAGTGCCAACTTCGTTTCGTGTTGGAAGAATATATTTATTTAAATCCAATTTCTTTTTTGTTTGTTTTTAAACATCAATATGTTCAAACGATGGCAAAAATGGCGTAGGTAGAAAATGCTGTGCAACGTTGCCAGCTTCGTCTGTCGATAACTAATCAAATGAAGATGAGCGTTTCGAACATACGTTATAATTCGATTTGAATAGCATTTTCTGTTTGTTTTGAAACATACACTCAAAAAAATAATGTATTAAAATTAATACAATTTATGGACTTGTTTAAAAAAAAAAATATTTTTAATACATATCAATTACATTTGTTTTTATTTTCTTACTTTTTAATGAAAAGTGTACTTGTTTTCTTTTTTCCAACAAAATATTGTGATACAACATGGAAAATTTATGTTGTTGTATAAAGAAGACGAGTGAAAAGAAACAAAAGAAAGGAAAAAGGAAAGGAGTGGAGTGTTTTTTTAATACATTTTTTGTATTAAAAATACAAAAATTTATTTATTTTTCTATACTTTTCTGCACAGCTAAATAATTGCAATTTCAGTAATTTTAAACAAATTATTTAAAAATTGTTCTGAAATTCAATGAAAAAATGTACTTATTTTTTATATTTTTCATACAAAAACAAATACATAAATTTATTTAAAACAAAAGTAAATGTCTTTGGACGTAAAACGAATACAATTGTTTTTATTTCGAAGACATTTTTATTTGTTTTTAACACATTATTTTTTTGAATGTAGTTATAACCAAGTAAACTGCCAAGAAATGGCTTATTCAAATACAATTAAAATGTTATGTTTGTATTGTAACATACTTATGATAATTGACAGATTCTGCTGGGGAATGTTTACACATTTTTTTTTATTTATTTTTTTTTTGTGGGATAAAAATAGAGCCACTGCACTCAGACATTGTGCAGTTCCCTGGTTTTTAATGATACTTCTTAGATTCATTATTGAATCTAAAAAGGTTATTGTGTGATAAAGAGTGAAGTTGATCCTCTCTCATCACGTCTGTGCCAAAGAACTGCCTTCTAATTCTAGAAAATGCTGGACAGTCACAGAGATAGTGATCTGTGGTGCCAGTTGATGGTGCCAGCTGATGATGAATTTTCCCGTAGATGCAGGTAGTACAAGCACAGGTTCTGGTCCAAATGTATTATCCTCAGATCCAGCACGTGCTAGTTCGCCAGATGTTTCATTGCTTGAAACTCCTTTATGGCCCGGCACCCAAATCAGTTTCAGTGTATTGTATTTATCAACCCAATTGATACGTGATCTGCATTGACGTATAATTTTGGATGTAATGACCTTGTTGTTCAAAGCCATAAGAGCAGCTTGACTATCGCTGCAAACAGATATAGCTCTGTTCTGTCATCTGCAATCCATCTGCAATGTGGTCCATAGCCATAAGTATAGTATAAACTTCGGCTTGAAATACCGAGCCATTGTCACCTAAGACGAAGTGAAGTCTGTGGTCATCCGGTTCCACAAACACCAGATCCTTGATCGGTTCTGGAGCCGTCGGTGAAAATGCGGTGTGACCCTCTACCTGGCTCACAGTCAGGCGTTAGACAGTCTTGAATGTCAGGTTGGCAAACCTCAAAATTTCGTCTTGGTAATATTTCTGTTATCATTGAATCGGAGGGCATCTCCAGTAGACAGGTGTCTAATGGAGTGTCAAGTACAATGTCAGAGATATTCCAAGGAACATTAAACCAGAAACCACTTCGTTTTAGTCTCCAGAAGTCTTTCATGACCCCTTGTCTTTCCAAAAATTCCTCTGCATTGCTAGAAGGCATTCAATGCTCGCGAAATTTTATTTTCGACATGTTTTGTCATAAGTAGTTTACTTCTAGAGTTAAGCCCAGATATTTTACTTCGTTAGACAGAGAAATAGTGACACCCTTAAGTACTGGTAGAGATAATCCTATCATTATTCTTTTCCTAGTGAAGAGAACACTCCCTGTTTTGTGAGGGTGGACGGAAAGTCCGTTTGCAGTATACCAGCTGTTTTCGGTTCAATGATATTTGTGTTTTAACACAGACCTCATTGAAGAAAAAACCCGTGGCAAGAATGGCAACATCGTCTGCATAGGCCTGGGAATAGACACCTGGTCCATCACGATCGTTGAGCAGAGAGTGAACCAGCATACACACAACAGAGCAGGGGGGAGAGAAGGCCTCCTTGAAGACAACCTCTATTCACCCCTGCCATAATATACTGACCGCACTCCGCCTCAGAGGTGATGATCCTAAACATTTGCATTGACCTTAGCAATTTGACCAATGTTTCATCTATTCCATTCCGTCTAGCTGCGTCACACATTCCATCAAAAGTAGCATTATCAAAAGCACCCTCGATGTCAACAAATATGCCCATGACGTACATCTTCCTCTGAAAAGCATGCTCGATCCGGCCAACCAGATGTTGCAATGCTGTTTCACAGGATTTTCCACGTTGGTAGGCATGTTGTCTTGACGATAGTGGGTACCTTGACAACGATGTTTTTCTGATGTGCAACTCAACTAGTCTTTCTAGACACTTTAGTGTGAAGGACATACTAATGGGTCTGAAGCTCTTGGATATGGAATAGTCTTCTCTTCCAACTTTAGGAATGAAGATTATTTTAACTAAACGCCAGGATGTCGGAATGAATGCCCATGCGAGACTTGGCATAGTAGCAATTGGGTTATACCTTCCTGTAGCATGACTGGGTAGATGCCATCCGGCCCAGGTGACTTAAAGCCATCATCGTACACAACCAATCTGGCAACCTGCCTGTCAGGTTTTGGCACATTAGAGTTGTTATTGCAGTTCCCAGTGCTGGGATTACAAAGTGGCCCTACACACACAGAAAAAAACGGTTTAAAAACGATCATTACCAACTATTGATTTGTATTTGATAAAAAACAACAGTTAAAATTGTAATTTTTAGTAGAGAACTGTTGTGAAATCAGTATTTAAAAATATTTAACGAAATAAAATTTTAAAAAATCAAAGTTTCTTTGTATTTAATGTTTAAGTAATTTCAGAAACAATTATCAAACAAACAAAAAAGACATAAATATGATACAACAAAATAATAAACATCAGTTCGAACGCAAAAAAACCTATTGCAGCATCAGCTGTTGAACGACAGCCATATTCTGGTTTCGGGTCTGCCGACTAAGGAGTGGCTCTGCTGAGAAGACTGTGGGGAAGCTCAACATTACTGACCTTTAAGATGTTGGAACCAAAACGCAGCATCAATGCAGTGTTGTATAATTCATAAAAACTAGGTGTAAATGATGACAATCTTTGACAAGCGATGACTAGGTCAGTCTTCCTCATTGAATCAAATGCATCCGCAAATACTTCCATAAATAATTTGACGCCGCAGTTTTCTATGCGACTGCATCACCAACTACGATGGCAAAGACGCACTAAACAACGTCATCCATTGCCAATCTGGATCCAGCTTATGTTATAACTGTTTATGTTTTAAATAAAATGTATAATTGTTTTATTTATTATTAATTTCATTAAAGTAAAATATTTTTTTTTTTATTCCGAGAAGGAAACTTACTTACTTAAATGGCCCTTACAACCGTTGGCCGCTGAGATGAAGCCGCGCCAGTCGGATCTGCTTTGCGCGCGCTGTCACCAGTTAGAAATACCAAGCGTTGCCAGGTTGTCCTCAACTTGGTCTTTCCAACGCAGATTTGGACGCCCTCTTCTACGCTGTCCACCTTCGAGTTTCGATTCAAGCACCTTCTTGGCTGGAGTGTTTTCATCCATTCGTTCGACATGACCTAGCCAGCGAAGCCGCTGGATCTTGATGCGCTTGACTATGTCAATGTCGTCGAATAACTCATACAGCTCGTGGTTCATCCTGATTCGATACTCGTTAGCAAAGCAGATAGGGCCAAAGATTTTACGGAGAATCTTTCTCTCGAACGCTCCCAGTAAAGTAGGACGGGCATGATGAGTGACTTGTAGAGCGTTATTTTTGTCCGGCGAGAGAGGGCTCTGCTTCTCAATTGCCTACTGAGCCCAAAGTAGCACCTGTTGGCAAGAGTTATTCTCCGTTTGATCTCCAGGCTGACGTCGTTGTTGCTGTTTACGCTGGATCCCAGATAGACGAAGTCCTTCACAATGTTGAACTTGTGGGTGTCAAAATCAGCTTTTTGTCCAAGACGCACGGACTCTTTTTTGCTTGTTGACACAAGGAACTTCGTCTTGTTCTCGTTCACCGCTAGACCCATTCGACGCGACTCTTTCTCCAATCTGGAGAATGCTGCGCTGACTGCTCGTGTGCTCCTGCCAATGATATCAATATCGTCGGCATATGCGAGCAGCATGACACTTTTGTTGAGGATAGTGCCGCTTTGACGGAGTTCGGCAGCTCGAACTATTTTCTCCATCAATAAGTTAAAAAAGTCGCACGATAGGGAGTCACCCTGTCTGAAACCTCGTTCGGTATGAAATGGCTCGGAGAGGTCTTTTCCTATTCTCACTGAGCAACGTGTGTTGCTCAGGGTCATCCTGCAAAGCCTTATAAGTTTCGCAGGTATACGGAACTCAGACATTGCAGCGTATAATCGTTCCCTTATCGGAGTGTCGAAGGCGGCTTTATAGTCGACTAATAGGTGGTAGGTGTCGATCTGTTTTTCTAGGGTCTTTTCCTGGATTAGGCGCAATGTGAAAATCTGGTCTATGGTGGACTTTCCAGGTCTGAAGCCGCACTGATAAGGTCCAATCAGTCTGTTGCCGATGGGCTTCAGTCTTTCACATAATACGCTCGATAGAACCTTGTATGCGATATTGAGTAGGCTGATCCCACGGTAGTTGGCGCAGATAGTGGGATCCCCTTTCTTAAGGATTGGGCAGAGTACACTGAGGTTCCAGTCACTTGGCATGCTTTCATCCGACCATATTCTGCTTACGAGCTCGTGCATGCTCTCTATTAGCTCTTCGCCTCCGGTCTTAAACAATTCAGCAGGCAGGCCATCAGCACCTGCGGCTTTTTTGTTTTTCAGCCGAGCAATGGCTGTTCTGACCTCGGCGGAATCTCAACGTCGTCATCAAGTACTGGGGTTGCCGGGTTTGCTTCTCTATCGGTGGAATTGAGGTCATCATCACCGGTCAGCAGTTTAGAGAAGTGATCCCTCCATATTTTCAGTGTGCTCTGGATATCTGTCACTAGATTTCCGTTCTCATCTTACAGGAAGAGGCTC
Source organism: Dryomyza anilis (assembly GCA_951804985.1). Lineage (NCBI taxonomy): Eukaryota > Metazoa > Arthropoda > Insecta > Diptera > Dryomyzidae > Dryomyza > Dryomyza anilis. The sequence continues at coordinate 51,544,468 of OX638133.1, read as the reverse complement.
CGGATTTTGAACCTCCGGCTAGGCGTCTTATTTTCTCGAAGAATTTTCGAGCCTCATTCCTGTCCCCATGCATCTCAATCTCCTCACACTCACGTCTTTCTGCCTCGCTTTTTTTACGCCTGAAAAGACGTCTCTCTTCCCTCCTCTTCTCTTTGTATCGCTCCTTCGCAGCTCGCGTAGCTACTGACTGCAGGGTGGATTTGTACGCAGCGTCTTTCTCTGCAGTGGCCGCGCGACACTCTTGGTCATACCACTGATTCCTCAGGGGGCGTTGGAATCCAAGCACCTCTTCGGCAGCCGTACGCATAGAGCAGGAGATATGATTCCACTGCGCGCTTATATCATCGAGAGGAGGAGTGCTTTGTCTAAGCAGGTGTGGGAGTCGAGTGGAAAAGGCTTGCGTTGTCTGTTGTGATTGCAGCTTTCCGACGTCTAGCTTTCTCTGCGTTTGGTTCCGTACGTTCTTCGCAGCGCTAAGCGTGTGCGGACCTTGGCTGCTACAAGGTAATGATCCGAGTCCATATTGGCACCTCGGATAGTGCGTACGTCCATCACGCTTGAAGCGTGCCTTCCGTCAATCACAACGTGATCAATTTGATTTCGAGTTTTTTGATCGGGCGACAACCATGTGGCCTTGTGGATATCGAAATGTTCGAATCTAGTGATACTAACTACCATGTTTCGTGCTGCGGCGAAGTCGATTAGACTCGTTCCGTTATCGGAAGTGTTGGCATGGAGGCTAAATTTTCCGATTGCGGGACAATAGATGGCTTCTCTGCCCACCTTGGCGTTAAAATCGCCTAGCACGATTTTGATATCGTGGCGGGGGCAGCGCTCGTATGCGTTGTCTAGACGCTCGTAGAAGCGCTCTTTTGTCTCGTCATCTTTCTCGTTCGTCGGAGCGTGTGCACAAATTAGGCTGATATGGAAATATTTAGCCTTGATGCGGATTGTTGCCAGCCTTTCGTCCACGGGCGTGAACCTAGAGACAAGATGGCGGAGTCTCTTGCCGACCACAAATCCACATCCAAATTCGTGTCTCTCCGCATGGCATATGTAGTAGATATGGCAGCTGTAGTAGATATCACAGGACGCTTGTTTCGAACAGCCCTGTCCCGTCCATCGCATCTCCTGGATAGCGGTGATGTCAGCCTTATATTTTTCGAGGACATCTGCCAGCTGGATAGAGGCACCTTCCCTATAAAGGGTCCGGACATTCCAGGTGCATATCCTTAAATCATGGTCCTTAAAACGTTTGCGTGGGTCGTCATCGTTGTAATCGGTCGTTATCCGATGCTTCTTTTTTGTTTTCATTGGGCGCATAGGTTTTTTCCGTGGTGGGACCCAAACCCAACGCACGAACCCTCACTCTGAGGGAGATGCTCGCCACTCACTTTAGCCGACTTCTACACCGGGTGGTGTAGAGCGCAGTTTCCAAGGACTTCCACGAGGAGGACTTCCACCGAAGTGGAGGTGTCACCATTTGACAATTTGTCAATTCTGGTGACCAGTGAGTTGACTTGAGACGACACCGACAAGGATTGCGCTGGCTTCGCCATGTTGAAGCACTCAGACACGTTGCCTTGTGATAATCGCCCCCATAGTCCTTTCCGAGAAGGAAAACAACTACAAATAATGATTTTAATTGTCAAATTGAGTACTGTCATTAAAAATTTGACAGTAACAATTTTCGGATCGACAGTAGCAACTGCGACCTGATATTTGACACTTATGCTGAACGACACATTCTACTGTCGTTCCAACACTTTTTCAACAGTAACTTACTGCGGACTCCATTTCAGCACTGAAAACTGTCGAAAAATAGCCTAAAACGACAGTTTATTTCTGTGTGTGTATGTGGATTTGAATTCCCGGAAAGTGAGTCTCAACTAGGACGCTGAGTGCTTCTCTGTTAGACTAAGTATACGAGCCATGAGGTGTCCAGTCAGGCAGTGAGTCTAGTCAGGTAGTTCGGTCTCTTTTAAGAAACTTGACTAATCGGCTAGTCTCACTGCAGGATTCGATGCTACCGCAGAAGTCTTTATAAGACACACTTTTCAATTTATGAATTAGTTTCTTATACTCTTTCTACTTAGCTCGATAAAGAAACCAGTCAGAGTCTAAATTGCTCCTTAGGGCCCTATTTAGAAGCATCGTTCATAACTTGAACGGACGTCTCAATACTTTCTTTGGTACGAATTCTGACAGTAATATTGAGGTGATTTTCAAGTTCATGTCTGAAGCGTGTCCAGTTCGTTTTACTAGGGTTTCTTACCGTCATAGAGGGCAGCACCTCTCGGTCAGTATGAAACTCGATATACCTGTGGTCCGATAAAGAATCTTCTTTAAGAACATTCTTGTTTAAGTTTGACTCTCTCAGTCTACAATTAGACAAAGTTAGGTCAATCACTTCCTGTCTTCTAACAGTTACAAATGTAGGTTTATTACCTGTGCACTATGGGACAGAAATTTAGGTTAGCTCGCCGAAAATCAGAAATTAAAGTTTGCTGCAGAAAGTTTAAAAATATGTCATTTTATTAACAATTTATGAGAACCTAGAGAACAAACAAAAAATGATACACCCTAGTGAAAAAATCCTTCTGAAGACTTGCTTAAAGTGAAAAAATTAAAAAAGTGCTTTTCAAGAAATAAAATTGGGTTACATTAAAACTTTCATAACTCTTTCAATATATACTCCACATGCAGAGTGTTAGTTTTATATTATTGAGAATTAAGAGAACTATCATCTTGTGTATCAAAAATTTCAAATGGCTATTCGTGATTATCCTGATTATCTGTCAAAAACATAAAACAAAAATTACTTATTTTTATACAAAAGTAGACATGGTAAAAAAGCTTCCAAATGCTCTTATAAATCTTTTTACAGGCACAATGTCTGAAATGTCATCTTTCTAACGGTCTTAAACATGCCTGCATTAGTTTGCCACACGTCATTTAAAATGAGTTTAAGTGATGAGAATAGTACGAACATTGTAAAATAATTTAACTAAATTTTGTTACTATAATAGTTTTGTTAGTTTTGCCTTTTCTGTCATTATAGTTTACAAAACTGGCTCATATTTGGTATGGTAGTTAAAAATTGTGATATGTACCATAGCACCTAATATTATCAGAATATCTCTTACGATGGTCAAGTTATATAGTTTAAGAAGAATGGTAGGCGTGGCAGTTGGCCAATCACGCCCATATTAAGAACGATCATGTTCAATTACAGTATGTATCTAAATACCAATTATAAACAAAGCATCTCATTTCAAACAAAAGTTATAGTCGTTTTACCATTTCTTGATAATCTTGATAATTTTCAAATTGAAATCTATTCATAGAACATGTATGCTTAGTGTAAAGTTTCCTTAAGATTGGAGCAAAACTGTATTTACGGCGAGTTAGTATTGACTTCCGTCCCAGAGTGCAGTGTTGTGAATGTTCAGATTGGAGGTCATGATGAAGTCAAGTACTAGTACTATAAGATAGCTTCAAGGCCTTATGGCTTGCTCATCGTATAGTATGCATTATACACCCATGGTTCTTGAATGGTTGTGATGTGAGGTAATGTATGCAACATGAAGTCTAACGACTTCTGGTCTAAGTCAACAACCAGGGTTGAGCCCTCCTTGTCCTCCGGACCTAGCTCTAGTTTATAACTACAGATTTTCCATCCGTTCTTTTCGATGCCCTTGTTCAAAGCACGTAGGCAGGCAAGCACTTCCGCTGTTTTCCTGATAGAACCAGGTATCCAGCAAATTGCTCGCCTGCGTTTGGGTTCGTCTCCGCTGAAAATAGCGAAGTGCGATTTGCTCAAAGGGGGGATTTTATCAACGGCTGTGGCAATCCAATCGAAATTGGCTTGAGAAGAGCATAGCACCTTCATGATGCCATTACTCGTTTCATAGCTTTCTGAGTTTGCACTAACACCGCCGCTGACTAGCCGCCAAAGATGATCGGTGCAGTGTTTTACTTCTGCATCATTCATCTTTTGCTCCTTTCCCAGTTTTCCAATAATCGCAACCGGAAGAGCTTTGCGAGCAGCATCACGATATGATACTGCTAGCCTACCTCTGCCAGTGGATGTTGAAGGTAGTTCATCCGCAGCCGATCCGGAACATGAAGCGCCAGTGCTCTTGCTTGTGAAAGCAATATCACTGGAGACTGTCGAGTTCTAGGGTTTCGCAGTAGCAGTTAAGGTTTTAAACTACTTGCCATTGCGCTTTTCAGGTGCATTCAGCCACCACAGCAGCAGCAGATGGTCCGGCTTCAGTCGGAGTAACCTCCACCGATCTATCGCGTTTTGCTGTGGTAGCTGGGGAAGAGAAAGCTCCGGCGTCGCCTTTAGCTTTTGTAGCCTTTTTGCGCACTTAAGCACGCGCCTAAGCACGTATAGATAAAAATTGATCTTTATATGTACATTTTATATGAGGTATTCGAACATAAGTGGTCGGATCATAGGTCACAATGGACCGATCTCTCCAATTTTTTCGCACATACAGCGTAGGTATATTAGTAATCTAAGTTATATTAAATAGCTCTTCAATTTTAAAAGTAGTAGGGATTTCAACAGACAGACGGACATCGCTAAATCAGGAGGATCCAGAATATATATACTTTTCCATACCGGAGATGCTTCCTTCTGGGTGTTACAAACGGTGTACCAAACTGAATATACCATTTCACTCTTAGTGTAGGGTATAAAAAGGGAAAAATTAATATTGTGTAAAAAAATTTTATCACTAAATTTACCTTTTTTACATTAATATGAAATATAAACATCAATATGTTTACATGTAAATAAATTCAAACATATATATGTTTACAGTAACGCCAAAAATTATTCATTCTAAAGATAAATATGTTTGAACGAAAACAAAAATATGTTTAGCTGTTATTATAATAATATTTAGCATAAAGCTCCAAGATATATGTTATGCCTGCAGAATTATGTTTGTGATAGATATTTTTTTTGCAGCATGTAATTAATGAAAGGAATTCAAATTGAAAAGGTAATAACCGTTTCTTTTATGATGAAATTTTTGATTTAGTATTGGAAATTTTTATATGAAGAAATTTTTGAGTTCATAAAACAAATTTTGTCTTTTTTATATGAAGATACTGTTGAGTTTTGAGGCATAGCGCCGTAGGCGTAATTTTGGTTTTTCGCCATATAAAACAAATTTTCTTCTAATGTCAGTTGCACATAATATTTCTACTACAGAGCAAATGTCATACCATATAAGTTGTCGTCCAAATAGGTCAAATAAAAAAAAGAAAAAAAATAAAAACAAAAATAAAAAAGATTAAACATAAGAATGGTAAGATCACACATGCATATATACTTCAATTATTACATACCAGTGGCTCATAACACATATACATACTATTGAAATGATGGTCTAATGGCCGCTAGGATTAACAGATTTGTAATCGGACAGATTCGTAATCGTGTACCCATATTTACTTGTAAGTACCGGCGTTTGATTTTTCAAGATCACTAGGGGTGCGAGCGACTTTTTAAAATTTTTTTTTTTGCGAACAAAAATCGCGTGACTATTTTTTGTCACACTGATATATATACATTATAAATAATTTATTTAATTATATTTTTTCTTGAACAATGTCAAATTAAAAAATTGTCAGTTAAAATTTAAACCAAACATAAGAATGTTTTCATTTTGTACACAATCCAGAGATACGATCTTGTAGAACAGTTTTCCGTATACTGAATTTTCATAACAATATTAAAAATTTCATATATTTTGTTTTTGAAGAAAAAATCTCAGACAAGATAGTATAGATGCAGAGCCTAACGTGAAGAGCAGTGGACTTCAACGCCGGATGCAGAAGTTCGATTCCAGCTTGTGAGAACTGAACTATAATTTTTTTCTACAATTATAAAATTGAAAATTGCATGAAATAAATAAGAAATAATTAAATAAAACGAATAGGAAAAATGGAAGAAAAGGAAAAAAATATTTTTTTTGGTATTTTTGACATTCATTTTAGTTCATCAGTATTGGTCCAATTTTTTGCCAATACTGTTTTCTGGCATTGTGCCAAACCTTCGATCCCAATACTGGCCAATATATTGTGTTCAGTATTGTGCCCTGGTTATCATCGCAAGGTTTTACCAGATATGGGGCAACTCTTGATTTCTTACTTGGCCCAGAGTTGACTACTATTGGCGTATGTCTGTGCCAGCCATGGGCCGATCGTTTTTTCCTACATGGGTGAACGAGAACAAGACGAAGTTCCTTGCGTCAATGAGCAAAAAAGAGTACGTGAGTCTTTGACAGAAACGAATTTTGACACCCACAAGTTCGACCTTGTGAAGGATTATCTGAGTCTATGTGAGATGCAGCATCAACAGCAACAACGACGTCAGCCTGAAGATTAAACGGAGGTTTATTTTAGCAATTTTTTTACATAGTTCAAGAATATTTTTGTTTGTAAATTTATTATTATATTTTTTAACATAAAATATATTTAAAAAATATATGTGATATCTCTCTAAGAACGTAAAATGAAACAAAAATAAATTCTTCAAAAAAGGGTCATAAATTCCAACGAATTCCTTTTCTTTTATTTATTATTATATTTTTTAACAAAATATACATTCAAAATATATATTTATAATATCTCTTCAAAAAAAAAAAAATGGAAATGAAAAAAAAAAAATACAAAATGTTCAACATTGTACAACATTATACATAACATTATGCATAACACATACATAACTTCTGAAACTGTTGAACTATTGCTACACCGTACGACAAAACTCAACTTTTGGCTGCACACATGAGAAATGCCTGTATTTTCTTAAAGTTTGCTAGCTTTATAGCTTTTGTTAAATCTGGACTTAGCTCAGGGCAGTTTGGAGGGTTACATTCTTTTGAATAAATTGTATCATATTGTTCTATACGGGTTTCAACAGACTCTCGCTCGTTTATTTTGATCTTTAATCTATTTCTTCGATTTCATTTGGAACTTTAAATGATCTGAGTTTAAATCTCATCTTTACTTTTTGAAAATGTGAATTATATTAAATTTTTTTGACACATCTCTTATTGATTGTTGCGCTTAAATCTAACACTTTACTTTCGCCGCAAATTTACGATTCATAAATCCTGATTTTCGACCTGATTCACGTTTACTATTTAAGAAGATGGTCTCTTGAAACCGAATTGTAATATTTCCAGCAGTTTCCCGGGATGCACATGCTATAATTGCATGCAATGTAGAACGGTTAGCGCACCAAAATGTAACTTTCCACTTTTTCTATATTTTTGTTGATGGCATGATCGATTACTGAACTTGATAAAACTTAATTTTTTTGTTTGCCATAAATCAGAGAATTTTTGAATTTACGGTATTTTTTTTTGCATTATTTGCTTTGACCATAATATTCGCATTTGAGTTTGTAATAATAATTTCGTTACACTTTTTTGTTATAAAAATTTGATATGCATTTTCATTTCAAATTCAAAGACAATTTAAAGTCAGGTTTAAAATTAAAGTTTATTTTTTTGACAATTTTCATAAATAATAAAATGTCAAAAAGCTGATTTTAATTTTAAAGTCGTCTTTCGCTATTGCTTTTGATGATATATCCTTTTGAATTCATAAAATCAAAAGTTTGGCAATTTTATTATCTTTTAAATGAGTCTTCAGTGTTTTTTTTTTCTTCACTATTGCTTAAGTTGTGTTCAATTGATTAACACAACTTTTGCAATATTTATACATATTTTTTCAAATTTAAAGCACCAAATCTATTAAACAATACTGTTCAGGGAACCTTAAATTTTAACTTATATATTGGCAACCCTTTAAGACAGTTTGTTTTTCTTTATACTTATACATTATACATTAAAATTATAAATACTATTATTCCGGAGTCAGCCGTCGACGACTCACTCCGGAGTCAGTCGGATAAAATTCGTCGTCGTGCGACGTACTCCGTGGAGCGTCGCAAATATTGCAATAAATAAAATTGTTAGCTATTAAACCGAAGCAAAATAGTTTGGTTTATTTAAAATCGTCGAAGCTAAAACGCTAAAAAGCTTAGGGTGTCAACATGGTTACCCCGACGAGATTTTCGAATCACGTTCTAATAAGAAATATATATATATATTTTCGTTGTAGCTTCACGCACATAAATATTCGTCGTCGGTACTTACTTACTTACTTATTTGGCCATTACAACCCATGATGGGGTTCGCCCGCAGCAATCACCCCTCGCCAGTCGCTTTTGCATTGTGCGCGCTGGCGCCAGTTTAGCACTCCAAGTGTTGTCAGGTTGTCTCGCACTTGGTCCCTCCACCGGAGATTTGGACGCCCTCTCCTACGTTGACCATCACTGGGTACAGAATTGAACACCTTTTTTGGTGTTCTCAATGCGCCTGACTATGTCAATGTCGGCGTAGAGCTCATACAGCTCGTCGTTCCATCTGATTCTGTACTCGTTTTCCAGGCCATAGATTTTCAGAAGAATCTTTCTCTCGAACGCTCCTAAAGCTCGCTCATCGGTGTTGGCAAGCGTCCATGCCTCAGCACCATATAGGAGGACTGGTTTGTTGACACTAGGTATTTCGTCTTATCCTCGTTCACCGTAAGACCCATTCGACGCGATTCCATCTCTAAACTGGAGAACGCTGCACTGACTGCTCGTACGCTCTGCCCAATGATGTCGATATCATCAGCGTACCCGAGCAGCATCGAACTCTTGTTGAAGATAGTGCCATTGTGATGAAGTTGTGCAGCTCTTACAATCTTCTCCATTATTATGTTGAAGAAGTCACACGATAGGGAATCGCCTTGTGTGAAACCTCGTTCGGTATTAAACGTATCGGTGAGGTTGTTCCCAATTCTCACTGAGCAACGTGTGTCGCTCAGGGTCATCCTGCAAAGCCTTATAAGTTTCGCCTTATAAGTTCCGAACTCAGACATGGTGGCGTATCTTCTTATCGGACTGTCGAAGGCAGCTTTGTAGCCTCTCTTTGGGCTTTTCCAGAATTTGGCGCAATGTGAAAATGTTTAAGACCGGAGGCGATGAGCTCATAACGAGCATGCACCAGCTCATCAGCAGAATATGGTCAGAAGAAAGCATTCCTAGCGAAAGAAATCTCAGTATACTCTACCTAATCCTTAAGAAGTGGGATCCTACGATACGCGCCAACTACCGTGGGATAAGTCTCCTCAACATCACGTGTAAAGTTCTAACGAGCGTATTATGTGAAACACTGAAGCCCATCGTCAACAGCCATTGTGATGAAGTTGTGCAGCTCTTACAATCTTTTCCATTATTATGTTGAAGAAGTCACACGATAGGGAATCGCCTTGTGTGAAACCTCGTTCGGTATTAAACGTATCGGTGAGGTTGTTCCCAATTCTCACTGAGCAACGTGTGTCGCTCAGGGTCATCCTGCAAAGCCTTATAAGTTTCGCCTTATAAGTTCCGAACTCAGACATGGTGGCGTATCTTCTTATCGGACTGTCGAAGGCAGCTTTGTAGCCTCTCTTTGGGCTTTTCCAGAATTTGGCGCAATGTGAAAATCGGTTCTATGGTGGATTTGCCAGGTCTGAAGCCGCACTGATAAGATCCAATCAGTCTGTTGACGATGGGCTTCAGTGTTTCACATAATACGCTCGTTAGAACTTTACACGTGATGTTGAGGAGACTTATCCCACGGTAGTTGGCGCGTATCGTAGGATCCCACTTCTTAAGGATTAGGTAGAGTATACTGAGATTTCTTTCGCTAGGAATGCTTTCTTCTGACCATATTCTGCTGATGAGCTGGTGCATGCTCGTTATGAGCTCATCGCCTCCGGTCTTAAACAACTCAGCAGGCAAACCATCCGATTGATGATGACTGTGCAGACCTCTTCACGATAAGGTGGCGGTATGTCAACGCCGTCGTCAGCAACTGGGGTTGTTAAGCTGTCTTCTCTATCAGCGGAGTAGTTGTCATAATCGCCTGCTAGAAGATGAGAGAAGTGCTCTCTCCATAACCTCAGTGTACCCTGGACTTCTGTTACTAGATTCCCGTCATCGTCCTGACAGGAAGAGAGTCCGGTCTTTAAACCTCCGGTCAGTCATCTTATCTTCTAAAAGATTTTTCGAGCCTCGTTCTTGTCGCCATGCTTCTCAATATCTTCACACTCGCGTCTTTCTAAATCTCCTTTCTTGCGCCTAAAAAGATGTCTCTCCTTCCATCCTCTTCTCTCTGTATCGTTCCTTCGCGGCTCGCGTAACTACCGACTGCAGGGTGGCTCTATATGCAGCGTCTTTCTCTGCAGAGGCTGCGCGACACTCTTCGTCATACCACTTGTTCCGTAGTGGGCGTTGGAATCCAAGCACCTCTTCGGCATCCGTACGCGAGAGACGTGTGTCCACTGCGCGCATATATCATTGAGAGGAGGAGTGCCTTGTGCAAGCAGGTGTGAGAGTCGAGCGGTATAGGCTTGTTCGGTCTGTTGTGTGTGCAGCTTACTGACGTCTAGCTTTCTTTGCGTGGGTTTCCGTGCGGTTTTCGCAGCGGAAAAGCGTGTGCGAACCTTGGCTCCTACAAGGAAGTGATCCGAGTCGATGTTGGCATTTCAGATCGAGCGTACATCCATCACACTAGAAGCGTGCCTTCCGTCAATCACAACATGACCAATTTGGTTGCGCGTGTTCTGATCTGGTGACCGCCACGTGGCCTTGTGGATATTGAGATGCTTGAATCTAGTACCACTAATTACCATGTTTCGTGCTGCGGCGAAGTCGATCAGCCTCATTCCATTGTCGGAGGTGTTGTCGTGGAGGCTAAATTGACCAACCGTTGAACCAAAGATACCCTCATGGCCCACCTTGGCATTAAAGTTGCCAATCACAATTTTGATGTCGTGACGAGGGCAGCGCTCATAGGCTTCGTCGAGGCGCTCATAGAAAGTCTCTTTAGTTTCATCGTCCTTCTCATTCGTCGGAGCGTGCGCACAAATTAGGCTGATATAGAAGTATTTAGCCTTGATGCGGATTGTTGCTAGTCGTTCGTTCACGGGTGTGAACCTAGAGACAAGGTGGCGGAGTCTCTTGCCGACTACAAATCCACAACCAAATTCCGCATGGCAGCTGTAGTTAATGTCACAGGATGCCTGTTTAGAGCAGCCCTGTCCTGTCGCACCTTCCCTATAAAGGGTTCGGACATTCCAGGTGCATATCCGTAAATCATGGTCCTTTATACGTTTGCGTAGGTTGTCATAGTGTTTTCGGGTCGATATCCCAGGCAATTTTTCTGTTTTCGTTGAATCAGCTTTTTTATATGGCGGGTCACAAGCCCAACGCACAACCCCCATTTTGGAGGGCCAATATCCCTGTCTCGATTGTCCTCGACCAGACCTCTCACCGGGGTTGAAACCCGATCTTCAGCTGGATACTCGGGTTAACGGGGTTCACCAACGCGAAGGTGAGACTAGAAATTAGGAGAGGCGCGTGCACTCACCATTCATCGTCGGTGCCGTGTTATAACCCCCAACGGACATAACCCCCAATTTTTCGAATTTCGAATTTGGGGTTTATGTCCAACTATGAATTCGGCCATAACCCCCATTGACGGTTATGTCCGATTTTATATTTATGAATTTTTTTTTATATCAAATTTGTTTATTTTGTTAAATTTGTTTGTTATTGATATTTTTAAATACATTCGTCGTCGGTGCCGTGATATAACCCCCAACGGACATAACCCCCAATTCGAATTTGGGGGTTATGTCCGTCGGTGTTTCGGACATAACCCCCAATTTTTCGAATTTGGAGTTTGTGTCCAACTATGAATTCGACCATAACCCCCATTGGCGGTTATGTCCGATTTTATATTTTTGAATTTTTTTTTTTATCAAATTTAATTATTTTGTTAAATTTGTTTGTTATTGATATTTTTTAAATACATTTTTTGTAAAAAAAAAACAATGATATAATTTTATTATGATATTTTTAGAATTTATGTGAAACTGAAGCGCCGCAGGCTAAATATGAATTTCTAAAAAAATCGTCGTTGCTTCACACTCATAAATATTTGTCGTCGGTATTGCAAAAACAATATATTTTCGTCGTTGCTTCACACACATACTTTTTTGTCGTCGGTATTGCAAAAATTAGTATGGCAACCCTACCATGTGTTTTTAAAAGAAGCGTAATGAGCCAAACATAAAATTTAAAAAAACATTTAAATTTTCAAGCACACATCAGGCAGATTGTTGAGTTGGACAGCGTGGATGCAGGCTCGGTAGTAAACGTAGTAAGCAATAAACTTAATGCACACATGCGAGCTACTTTCGCTGGGCAACAAAGAACAAATCGGTGAGAGCAGAAATTGGATATCGCGTCACGCACAAAATGGGAGGAGGTCGCAGCAAGCAATGAAATTCCAACCTGGTATGCGATGTCTTCATTTTTGGAAAAAAAGATGTCTAACACAGAAGGGTGTACAAAATGCTATGGTAACTAAACCTTGTACCTAGGTCAGCGAAATTATAATATAAATAATAGACGCAATGCATATGTGGCAGCATCCAACAAGCCTGTCCAGTGTTGTAAATTCTGTACTTACCATGAACATACAATTGAAATGTGCCAAAGATTTCTCACCCTAACGGCTTCGCTAAGGTTTAATGAAGTGAAAAGGCTCAGTCTTTGTATAAAGAGTCTTAGGAATGGTCATTCGATAAGAGTTTGCAAATGTGAACCTTGTAGGCATTGCAAGTTCAAGTTGCCCCTTTTTGCTGCATTTTCCAATCTCTCCTGCGCCTGTATCGGATTTCGCCTCTCCATTTTCTTCGAGTTGATGTGCGTTGGTCAAATTCGATTGGGGCCTGACTTGCCGCTGTTGCAAAAGACTAAGCTCGGGTATATAGTTTCTGGAAACAGTAAGACTTCAACAATATAGCGCTCTTTTCTCGTCGTCGCTGAAAATTCTTAATCAAAGGCTGATGCTGATTATGCATTTAATGACTTAGTCAAGTGTTTTTGGGAGGTGGAAAATTGCTTCGAGTCGAACTACAAAATTACAAAGGAGGAATTAGATTGTGAAGAACATTTCACTGAAACCCATAGTCGTTTGAGTACAGGCGGGTACGCTGTTCATCTACCTATAAAAATCAGTCCATCTAAGCTTGGGGACTCTATCAGCAAGTGATGTATCGTTTAAGGGAAATCGAAGAATGGTTGCAACGCAACCCAGAATTAAAGGCACAGTATTCGCAATTTTAAAATAATATTTGGATTTAAAACATATGTCACTCGTGGATAATAGTTGTTTGTAGCATACAACGTTCTATATTCACAGATAAATTAAAATTGTAATCAAATAATAGGCAACTGAGGCACGCAGTCGTTCCGGCTCTTACTCGTCGGCTAGTGGGAGGGGTTTTTGCAACCTATCATCTGTTGCATTTCTTTAGCTACAGAGAAAATAATTTTAATTTGCGTGTAGGGAATTGGGAAACATGTTCAATATGTATAAGAAAAATAAAAATAGTAGAAAAAGAGATGAGAAAAGACAGATGAGAGAAGATTGAGAGAGAAAAACCAACATAATAAACTATCTGTTATCAGAAGTTTCGGCTGAGCATGATGTTTTTGCTTCAACCTTCGCCCACCCAACTATGACTATCATTATCCAAACGAATACCTAGTATATTACCACAAACTTACAACCACGTTAGCATAGAATGAAAACAAATAATTTTAAAGATGCATGTTTATATTAACAATAGAATCCAAAATTATAATTCATAATGTAAGGCTATAAAGATATAAAATTCAACTTATTTTTAAACATATTAATAATAAATGCAAAAAAAAATATTTATTTTTACTGCCATAATAAAGTATTCAACTTTTTTTTATTTTTAACAATATTAACAAAGAAATATTTATTTTATATATTTTATTGTTTCTTTTTATTTATTTTTTTATATAGTTAATTATTTACTTATTTCGAAAGTCATTTTGTTCATGAAAAAAAAAAATTAAAATGCTGTTGCAAAACTATTAACAATGTTAAATTAACTGTGAACTATGTTTTTTTATTATTTTTCTATATATATATATATATATATATATATATATATATATATATATATATATATATATATATATATATAGAAAAATAATAAAAAAAATAGTTCACAGTTAATTTAACATTGTTAATAGTTTTGCAACAGCATTTTAATTTTTTTTTTTTCATGAACAAAATGACTTTCGAAATAAGTAAATAATTAACTATATAAAAAAATAAATAAATATATATATATATATATATATATATATATATATATATATATATATATATATTTATTAATTCATGACTTGAATAAAAAAAAATACCAAAATTAAATTCTAAACTAAATTAAAATACTAAGAAAAACTATGTCCCATAACTCGCTTAGCATCAAAAACTAAACCTTTCACAACACTATTAAATATCAAAATAAATGTTAAACAAAAAAAATTATAGCACTTACATTTCTCGTTCATTGTTGCTCCATCGATGAAAGATCTTTCAGGAGATGAGAGAGAGTGGTCCTAGACCTATGGAAGAGAGAGCTTTGGTGTTTTTGTTGCTTTGTGTTCGATAATTTTTTTTTTGCGAGGGGAGCTTTATTTTCTCATTTTTTGGTAATTTATTAATTTACGCACTATTATAGCAACATGCTGTAAACATTTAATGGTTCAAACATGCAACATGGAACAAGTGTAGTAGTGAGTTGCAACATGTAGATTTCCCTTTTTTTATATTAATTCGATGTTCGATTTATGAGTAGCAGTTAAATGATATATATATGATATAGTTATTTAAAAAATCCCTCAATATTAATAACACTGTTCTTTAAGAATTTTTCACAGAAATGAAACCTATCATTTCTGGTAGATTTCGATCTCCTGATTCTCGCTGCGTACTCAGAATTTTCTCAATACGTCGAGATTTTACAAAAAATCGATCCAAGGTGCAAATAAGACCATTTTTGGTACTTTATATCGCAAGTTATCGCACGATTTCGACATGTAGCAGATGCAAACTTTATCACAAAACAAAATATGAATATTGCCCTACAGATAATTGGCAAAAAAAATCTGTGTCCAGATATTAGTTTTTGCAAAAACTCAAAAAGAAATTTGTGTTATCAAAAAAAGTGTGTCGGGAGAGTAATTTATCACAATTCTCAAAGCTCTCTTAAAAAACAGTTTAATATTAGTTCGCAATGTGTTTACTGTCAAAATTTTTAAAAAATGTTTTAAACTTTATCTTACTGAAATTTTTCGGAATATTTTTTAAAATTTGCTTATGAAATATTTGATTAAAATGGAGGGAAATGCACTCAGAGATATATAATTTCATACTGTTGTAATATAGTGATGTTAGGTGGAAAATCGGACAAAATCCTTAACATCTGATGTCCGCATAATGGGGAAACATGATAATGAAAATTGCTCTGCGTTTGCCTATCATGTTGTATATTTGTGTCGGCAGGCTTTAATGGGATAAAAAATATGTAATATACATCCGTCGTCAACGAATGCTTCTGAGCGACTGAACTGAATTTTTTTAAAATTTAACATAAAAAAATAAAAAATGCGGCACCCTACTTATTATTATATTTAAATTTATAATATTGTTTGTATTGATCATTTTATTTTAATAAATGGCTAACATAATATTTTAAGTAAAGTTATAAAAATTAAAACATTGCTTAAATTACGTTTCCCACTTTACTCCAGAAAATAGTATCCAAAATTGAACATAACTTGGCACCGTAAATTATTTGCAAATACATAAAAATCTCACTTTTTGATAGCACTCTAAAAATTGTTCAAAAACATTTTTTTTTCACTCGTTCTCGAAAAGCAATAGAAAGGTATTCATTTAATTAAAATCATGGATGAAAAAATTTATACTATATTATGTTCATGCTTTTATGTTCAAAATTTGCAACATGTCTAAAAATTGTACATCTACATTACCCCATGCTCCATTTTTCCCCAGGCTTCCCTGCTTTTTTTGCCTATATGAAAATATTCTTCATCGCAAGATTTGTTCAACACACCTGATCTGAAAAATATCTGAAATATGCAAAGTAACCTATTTTTGTATAGTGAACATCCAAATGTTCATCTGAACTTTTCTGTATAATCAATATTTTAATATAAAAACTATTAAAACATTGCTCAATCTATTATATCAGTGCCGAACTCTTGCGCCACATAAGCATGTCATACAACACCAAAACTAACTTGCTGTGAAAATTCGCGTGCTGGGCAGCCTGTTTTCGCTGTTGCACGGAGTTGCCCCGCGAAATAAATACCATAGCACTTGCGCGATATGCTTCTTTATTTTCTCATTCCACGTCTGCTCGGACTGCAGTTTTAATTTTCGGCCCTTTGCTGCAGCTCGGTTTCTTAATTTTCGTAGCCCGCACGAGGAAGGTACCGAGAATAGTGAAAAGCATTACTCGTTGCGACGGGTTGTGTTGTAAAAAAAAAATGTGATGCCCGAGTGCAGTGTCTGCGTACAAAATCAAATACACACGAGGAGATTACGCAGTGCAATTTTCCCCATCTTGTTTTCTAATTAATAATCGTACATCAGATGCTAAGAATGTTGTTCGATTTTGCATCTAGCACCACTACTACATTATATCAGTATGAAATTGTATGTCTGTGCGTGCAATTCCCTTCTATTTATTCAAATTTTTCATAAACAAATTGTAAAAAATATTCCGAAAAATTACAGTAAGATAAAGTTTAAAACATTTTTTCGAAATTTCGACAGCAATAACATTGCGAACTAATATTAAAATGTTTTTTAAGAGAGCTTAGTGAATTTTGATAAATTAGTCTCCCGACACACTTTTTTGGTAACACAAATTTCTTTTTGAGTTTTTATCCGTATTATCCGTAGGGCAATATTCATATTTTATTTTGTGATAAAGTTTGCATCTGCTACATGTCGAAATCGTGCGATAACTTGCGAAAATTGCCTTTTTGCAATTTTGACTCGATTTTTTTTATATTTTTTTTAATTTAGTATTTTTTACAAATTGTGAGTGTGTCAGTTTTAAGAAAATGTTAATTTCCTAATGTAACACGTTATATTTTGTATCTTCATACTTCTGTGTATAAATACTCAGTTTATTTTTCTAATACTAGTACTATTTTAAGATAATTGTACTACTTAGAATCTAAAAAAATATAGTAATGTTAGTTAGTAGTACATTAATAGATACTATATCTAATTTTTTGAGTCTATAACAATCAACAAAAAAACTTTATGTAGATGGTATAAAAATAAAAATATTGATTAAAAGTGTTTTTTTAACTTTATCTGCAATGCGCGAACACTAGACTTTTTTTACTCACATTTTTTTGCATAAACTATAGCACCATAATGTAACTTTTAAGCACTATTACAACTTAGGGAAAAATTTCGATCCGCCCTACTGTACATATTTAGTTATTTTAGTAACTTAATAAAAATATTTATATACAAAAGTACTAAAAACCATGATCGTCGCTATTTATTTGGCAAAATTTCAATATATGCAAAGTTTCAATATCATAACCTCTCTTTGTTTTAAAGTTATAAATTGTGGCAAGCTTAAAGTGAAAACAGGACACTGTGCCTCGAGGAACAACGCTGATCATAATACTATTCTTATTATACTGATATTACTTTTTACTAATCTTAATCTTTCCAATAGGTTTACTATCCCGTAAGGCATCAACTGGTGTCATATATGATTAATTACATGCAACGTCTTGGGTTTCCACCAAATGCTTCCTTGGAGCATAAGAAACTAGCTGTGGAATTAGCTGAAGTCATAATTAAATGGGAATTGCAACGAATAAAGGACGATGAAAATTACAAAAAAATGTTGGAAAGTGAAACGAAGGCAAACAACAAGTTTTCAAAAATAGTTTTAAAAAGACCTTCAACTGGAGAACAGTGCGAATATAAAAAAAAAATTGATGGAACGGCAGACATTTCTCCTGGTAAAATTATTTTTAGAATTCATATCCTATAATTCTAGTTTTTGGGAAAATTTTGTACATTTTTATTATAATTTGAGGCGTTGGGAATCAAAAACGGTTTGGTCCATACTGCACTTAGAAAACCAAAGGTGGTAGAAATGATTGCAGTTGCAAATTATAAGTCCGTGAAGTTAAATTCGTCGCGAACTTAGCGGATACACAAACCATATAAATTTAACAGTGCTGTGTTAAGATACTGTTAACCATGGTGATGGTGCTCTTTAGGTCAAAATTCCCGAACTCTGAAATATTTGAAGTCCGTGAAGTTAAATTCGTCGCGAACTTAGCGGATACACAAACCATATAAATTTAACAGTGCTGTGTTAAGATACTGTTAACCATGGTGATGGTGCTCTTTAGGTCAAAATTCCCGAACTCTGAAATATTTGCTGGTATCAAAATCGGTATCATTAAAAAGGTAATTAATTACCTTCAAAACGTATTATGACTCGTTAACGCACTATGAAAACTGTGGAACCAGTGACTAATTAAGTGACTTTTCATCCGTATGTGTACCCTTTAAGTCAAAATTCCCGAACTCTGAAATACCTGCCGGTATCAGGATTCGTATCTTTAGAAAGGCAATTGAATTACCTTTAAAACGTATTATGACTCGTTAACGCACTATGAAAACTGTGGAACCAGTAATCATATAAGTAATGTTTGACATGTGACCTTGAATTTTAGGTCAAAATTCCCGAACTCTGAAATACCGGTCGGTATCAAAATTGGTATCATTAAATAGGTAATTGAATTACCTTTAAAACGTATTATGACTCGTTAACGCACTATGAAAACTGTGGAACCAGTGACTAATTAAGTGACTTTTCAGCCATATGTGTACCCTTTAAGTCAATATTCCCGAACTCTGAAATACCTGCCGGTATCAGGATTGGAATCATTAGAAAACTACTTGAATTACCTTTAAAACGTATTATGACTCGTTAACGCACTATGAAAATTGTAGGAACCAGTGACCATAGAATAAAGTTTGACATGTGACCTTGAATTTTAGGTCAAAATTCCCGAACTCTGAAATACCGGTCATCCAGATATCTGCCGGTATCAGGATTCATATCTTTAGAAAGGTAATTGAATTACCTTTAAAACGTATTATGACTCGTTAACGCACTATGAAAACTGTGGAACCAGTAACCATATAAGTAATGTTTGACATGTGACCTTGAACTTTAGGTCAAAATTCCCGAACTCTGAAATACCGGTCGGTATCAAAATTGGTATCATTAAATAGGTAATTGAATTACCTTTAAAACGTATTATGACTCGTTAACGCACTATGAAAACTGTGGAACCAGTGACTAATTAAGTGACTTTTCAGCCATATGTGTACCCTTTAAGTCAATATTCCCGAACTCTGAAATATCTGCCGGTATCAGGATTGTAATCATTAGAAAATTAATTGAATTACCTTTAAAACGTATTATGACTCGTTAACGCACTATGAAAATTGTGGAACCAGTGACCATATAAGTAAAGTTTGACATGTGACCTTGAATTTTAGATCGAAATTCCCGAACTCTGAAATACCGGTCGGTATCAAAAATGGTATCATTAAATAGGTAATTGAATTACCTTCAAAACGTATTATGACTCGTTAACGCACTATAAAACTGTGGAACCAGTGACTAATTAAGTGACTTTTCATCCGTATGTGTACCATTTAAGTCAAAATTCCCGAACTCTGAAATACCAGCCGGTATCTGGATTGATATCATAAGAAACGTAATTGAATTACCTTTAAAACGTTTTATGACTCGTTAACGCACTATGAAAACTGTGGAACCAGTGACCATATAAGTAAAGTTTGACATGTGACCTTGAATTTTAGGTCAAAATTCCCGAACTCTGAATTACCGGTCGGTATCAAAATTGGTATCATTAAATAGGTAATTGAATTACCTTTAAAACGTATTATGATTCGTTAACGCACTATGAAAACTGTGGAACCAGTGACTAATTAAGTGACTTTTCATCCGTATGTGTACCCTTTAAGTCAAAATTCCCGAACTCTGAAATACCTGCCGGTATCAGGATTGGTATCTTTAGAAAGGTAATTGAATTACCTTTAAAACGTATTATGATTCGTTAACGCACTATGAAAACTGTGGAACCAGTGACTAATTAAGTGACTTTTCAGCCATATGTGTACCCTTTATGTCAAAATTCCCGAACTCTGAAATACCTGCCGGTATCAGGATTCGTATCTTTAGAAAGGTAATTGAATTACCTTTAAAACGTATTATGACTCGTTAACGCACTATGAAAACTGTGGAACCAATGACCATATAAGTAAAGTTATATAAGTCATATAAGTAATTTATAATTTATAATTTATAATTTATAATTTATAATTTATAATTTATAATTTATAATTTATAATTTATAATTTATAATTTATAATTTATAATTTATAATTTATAATTTATAATTTATAATTTATAATTTATAATTTATAATTTATAATTTATAATTTATAATTTATAATTTATAATTTATAATTTATAATTTATAATTTATAATTTATAATTTATAATTTATAATTTATAATTTATAATTTATAATTTATAATTTATAATTTATAATTTATAATTTATAATTTATAATTTATAATTTATAATTTATAATTTATAATTTATAATTTATAATTTATAATTTATAATTTATAATTTATAATTTATAATTTATAATTTATAATTTATAATTTATAATTTATAATTTATAATTTATAATTTATAATTTATAATTTATAATTTATAATTTATAATTTATAATTTATAATTTATAATTTATAATTTATAATTTATAATTTATAATTTATAATTTATAATTTATAATTTATAATTTATAATTTATAATTTATAATTTATAATTTATAATTTATAATTTATAATTTATAATTTATAATTTATAATTTATAATTTATAATTTATAATTTATAATTTATAATTTATAATTTATAATTTATAATTTATAATTTATAATTTATAATTTATAATTTATAATTTATAATTTATAATTTATAATTTATAATTTATAATTTATAATTTATAATTTATAATTTATAATTTATAATTTATAATTTATAATTTATAATTTATAATTTATAATTTATAATTTATAATTTATAATTTATAATTTATAATTTATAATTTATAATTTATAATTTATAATTTATAATTTATAATTTATAATTTATAATTTATAATTTATAATTTATAATTTATAATTTATAATTTATAATTTATAATTTATAATTTATAATTTATAATTTATAATTTATAATTTATAATTTATAATTTATAATTTATAATTTATAATTTATAATTTATAATTTATAATTTATAATTTATAATTTATAATTTATAATTTATAATTTATAATTTATAATTTATAATTTATAATTTATAATTTATAATTTATAATTTATAATTTATAATTTATAATTTATAATTTATAATTTATAATTTATAATTTATAATTTATAATTTATAATTTATAATTTATAATTTATAATTTATAATTTATAATTTATAATTTATAATTTATAATTTATAATTTATAATTTATAATTTATAATTTATAATTTATAATTTATAATTTATAATTTATAATTTATAATTTATAATTTATAATTTATAATTTATAATTTATAATTTATAATTTATAATTTATAATTTATAATTTATAATTTATAATTTATAATTTATAATTTATAATTTATAATTTATAATTTATAATTTATAATTTATAATTTATAATTTATAATTTATAATTTATAATTTATAATTTATAATTTATAATTTATAATTTATAATTTATAATTTATAATTTATAATTTATAATTTATAATTTATAATTTATAATTTATAATTTATAATTTATAATTTATAATTTATAATTTATAATTTATAATTTATAATTTATAATTTATAATTTATAATTTATAATTTATAATTTATAATTTATAATTTATAATTTATAATTTATAATTTATAATTTATAATTTATAATTTATAATTTATAATTTATAATTTATAATTTATAATTTATAATTTATAATTTATAATTTATAATTTATAATTTATAATTTATAATTTATAATTTATAATTTATAATTTATAATTTATAATTTATAATTTATAATTTATAATTTATAATTTATAATTTATAATTTATAATTTATAATTTATAATTTATAATTTATAATTTATAATTTATAATTTATAATTTATAATTTATAATTTATAATTTATAATTTATAATTTATAATTTATAATTTATAATTTATAATTTATAATTTATAATTTATAATTTATAATTTATAATTTATAATTTATAATTTATAATTTATAATTTATAATTTATAATTTATAATTTATAATTTATAATTTATAATTTATAATTTATAATTTATAATTTATAATTTATAATTTATAATTTATAATTTATAATTTATAAGGTTTCCATAGTGCGTTTTCATAGTGCGTTAACGAGTCGTAATATGTTTTGAAGGTAATTCAATTACCTACTTAATAATACCAATTTTGATACCGACCGGTATTTCAGAGTTCGGGAATTTTGACCTTAAATTCAAGGTCACATGTCAAACATTACTTATATGGTCACTGGTTCCACATTTATCATAGTGCGTTAACGAGTCATAACGCGTTTTGAAGGTAATGCAATTACCTATTTAATAATACCAATTTTGATACCGACCGGTATTTCAGAGTTCGGGAATTTTGACTTAAAGGGTACACATACGGCTGAAAAGTCACTTAATTAGTCACTGGTTCCACAGTTTTCATAGTGCGTTAACGAGTTATAATACGTTTTGAAGGTAATTCAATTACCTATTTCATGTCAAACTTTACTTATATGGTCACTGGTTCCACAGTTTTCATAGTGCGTTAACGAGTCATAATACGTTTTGAAGGTAATTCAATTACCTATTTAATGATACCAATTTTGATACCGACCGGTATTTCAGAGTTCAGGAATTTTGACCTAAAATTCAAGGTCACATGTCAAACTTTACTTATATGGTCACTGGTTCCACATTTATCATAGTGCGTTAACGAGTCATAATACGTTTTGAAGGTAATTCAATTACCTATTTAATAATACCAATTTTGATACCGACCGGTATTTCAGAGTTCGGGAATTTTGACTTAAAGGGTACACATATAGCTGAAAAGTCACTTAATTAGTCACTGGTTCCACAGTTTTCATAGTGCGTTAACGAGTCATAATACGTTTTGAAGGTAATTCAATTACCTATTTAATAATACCAATTTTGATACTGACCGGTATTTCAGAGTTCGGGAATTATGACCTAAAATTCAAGGTCACATGTCAAACTTTACTTATAGAGTCACTGGTTCCACATTTATCATAGTGCGTTATCGAGTCATAATACGTTTTGAAGGTAATGCAATTACCAATTTAATAATACCAATTTTGATACCGACCGGTATTTCAGAGTTCGGGAATTTTGACTTAAAGGGTACACATATAGCTGAAAAGTCACTTAATTAGTCACTGGTTCCACAGTTTTCATAGTGCGTTAACGAGTCATAATACGTTTTGAAGGTAATTCAATTACCTATTTAATAATACCAATTTTGATACTGACCGGTATTTCAGAGTTCGGGAATTATGACCTAAAATTCAAGGTCACATGTCAAACTTTACTTATAGAGTCACTGGTTCCACATTTATCATAGTGCGTTAACGAGTCATAATACGTTTTGAAGGTAATTCAATTACCTATTTAATAATACCAATTTTGATACCGACCGGTATTTCAGAGTTCGGGAATTTTGACTTAAAGGGTACACATATAGCTGAAAAGTCACTTAATTAGTCACTGGTTCCACAGTTTTCATAGTGCGTTAACGAGTCATAATACGTTTTGAAGGTAATTCAATTACCTACTTAATAATACCAATTTTGATACCGACCGGTATTTCAGAGTTCGGGAATTTTGACCTTAAATTCAAGGTCACATGTCAAACATTACTTATATGGTCACTGGTTCCACATTTATCATAGTGCGTTAACGAGTCATAACGCGTTTTGAAGGTAATGCAATTACCTATTTAATAATACCAATTTTGATACCGACTGGTATTTCAGAGTTCGGGAATTTTGACTTAAAGGGTACACATATGGCTGAAAAGTCACTTAATTAGTCACTGGTTCCACAGTTTTCATAGTGCTGTAACGAGTTATAATACGTTTTGAAGGTAATTCAATTACCTATTTAATGATACCAATTTTAAATCCGACCGGTATTTCAGAGTTCGGGAATTTTGACCTAAAATTCAAGGTCACATGTCAAACTTTACTTATATGGTCACTGGTTCCACAGTTTTCATAGTGCGTTAACGAGTTATAATACGTTTTGAAGGTAATTCAATTACCTATTTAATGATACCAATTTTAATACCGACCGGTATTTCAGAGTTCAGGAATTTTGACCTAAAATTCAAGGTCACATGTCAAACTTTACTTATATGGTCACTGGTTACACAGTTTTCATAGTGCGTTAACGAGTCAGAATACGTTCTGAAGGTAATTCAATTACCTTTTTAATTATACCAATTTTGATAGCGGCAGGTATTTCAGAGTTCGGGAATTTTGACTTAAAGGATACACATACGGCTGAAAAGTCACTTAATTAGTCACTGAAAACACAATTATCATAGTGCGTTAACGAGTCATAATACGTTTTGAAGGTAATTCAATTACCAATTTAATGATACCAATTTTGATACCGACCGGTAATTCAGAGTTCGGGAATTTTGACCTAAAATTCAAGGTCACATGTCAAACTTTACTTATAGAGTCACTGGTTCCACATTTATCATAGTGCGTTATCGAGTCATAATACGTTTTGAAGGTAATGCAATTACCAATTTAATAATACCAATTTTGATACCGACCGGTATTTCAGAGTTCGGGAATTTTGACTTAAAGGGTACACATACGGATGAAAAGTCACTTAATTAGTCACTGGTTCCACAGTTTTCATAGTGCGTTAACGAGTCATAATACGTTTTGAAGGTAATTCAATTACCTATTTAATGATACCGATTTTGATACCAGCAGGTATTTCAGAGTTCGGGAATTTTGACTTAAAGGGTACACATACGGCTGAAAAGTCACTTAATTAGTCACTGAAAACAGAATTATCATAGTGCGTTAACGAGTCATAATACGTTTTGTAGGTAATTCAATTACCAATTTAATGATACCAATTTTGATACCGACCGGTGTTTCAGAGTTCGGGAATTTTGACCTAAAATTCAAGGTCACATGTCAAACTTTACTTATATAGTCACTGGTTCCACATTTATCATAGTGCGTTAACGAGTCATAACACGTTTTGAAGGTAATGCAATTACCAATTTAATAATACCAATTTTGATACCGACCGGTATTTCAGAGTTCGGGAATTTTGACTTAAAGGGTACACATACGGCTGAAAAGTCACTTAATTAGTCACTGGTTCCACAGTTTTCATAGTGCGTTAACGAGTCATAATACGTTTTGAAGGTAATTCAATTACCTATTTAATGATACCAATTTTGATACCGACCGGTATTTCAGAGTTCAGGAATTTTGACCTAAAATTCAAGGTCACATGTCAAACTTTACTTATATGGTCACTGGTTCTACAGTTTTCATAGTGCGTTAACGAATCATAATACGTTTTAAAGGTAATTCAATTACCTTTTTAATTATACCAATTTTGATAGCGGCAGGTATTTCAGAGTTCGGGAATTTTGACTTAAAGGATACACATACGGCTGAAAAGTCACTTAATTAGTCACTGAAAACACAATTATCATAGTGCGTTAACGAGTCATAATACGTTTTGAAGGTAATTCAATTACCAATTTAATGATACCAATTTTGAAACCGACCGGTGTTTCAAGGTTCGGGAATTTTGACTTAAAGGGTACACATATGGCTGAAAAGTCACTTAATTAGTCACTGGTTCCACAGTTTTCATAGTGCGTTAACGAATCATAATACGTTTTAAAGGTAATTCAATTACCTTTTTAATGATACCGATTTTGATACCAGCAGGTATTTCAGAGTTCGGGAATTTTGACTTAAAGGGTACACATACGGTTGAAAAGTCACATAAATAGTCACTGGTTCCTCAGTTTTCACAGTGCGTTAACGAATCATAATGCGTTTTAAAGGTAATTCAATTACCTTTTTAATGATACTGATTTTGATACCAGCAGGTATTTCAGAGTTCAGGAATTTTGACCTAAAGAGCACCATCACCATGGTTAACAGTATCTTAACAGAGCACTGTTAAATTTATATGGTTTGTGTATCCGCTAAGTTCGCGACGAATTTAACTTCACGGACTTGCAAATTATTCAGGTCATATATTTGACCCTTTTTGTAATATTTAGAAAATATTAATAGTTTTGCTGCAAAAGCATTAATACCTATGGAATATTTGCAGCAGCCTAAAAAATGATTTTAATTTTAATTACTACGTAAAAGTGTGTATTTTTTAGAGTTAATTTGCGAATTTTGTGCATATATGTGTATATCTGTGTGTAAAAAAACGATTTAGACAATTATTGTTTAATGTTACAACTATTTACGTATACATATACATTTTTTTTGCAGTTTTAAACCTTTTTGTGTGATATTACACATCATTTGTTTATTCTTACACAAACTTTGTTGAATTTTAAGCACATCTTGTTGAAACTTGCGAATATTAGTCAGTAGTGAAAATGACGCCAAGCCATGCTAACTCATTCTAATTAAACTAGCTACCATGGGCATCGCCAGAAACCAAAATTTTTTGGAATTATAATTTTTTTTATGAATTTTTTATTTAAATGAAAATTAAAGTGTTCTAGTTTTTATTTTAACAAAATTTCTGTTTAATTTTAAATGTGTGTCATTTTTGCTCTATCTGAATGGAATACCGCGAACATTACTGATGTTCGGATTTTGTTTATTTAAATAATGCTAATTATTTAAATAATAAAGAAAATCCAAATAAAATCGATTTAAAAATGAATACATTGATTTTCTCTGAGCAAAATAATACTTAGAAATTTTCGAAAAGCAATCCCCGTAAATATTAAAATTAAAAAAATATGAAATTACGATTACCCGGGTAGTTCAAATACTCGTAAAACCCGGGTATTAACTGTTCATAATACCCTGGTTCGTACATTGTTCGAACTGTTCGAGTAGCTCGTTTGTTTGAACTACCCGGGTAGCTCGTTCGTTTGTTCGGTTGACGTTTGTTCATTTGATCACTTACTAATTTGCCTGTCCGTTCGTTTGCTTGATGTGGGAGTTGGTCGCAAGTGTTTGGAAAAATGTTAGTGGAAAAATGAGGGTGGACAATAGTGGGTGGGCAAAAGTGGGCGGAAAGTGATAAAAAGACCGAACAAATTTTTATTGCAGAAATCGGTAGCAGACATCGTGGGAAATCGAATGGTACCACTCTCGGTGGTCAATTTTTTGTCAATTTGTCGATAGCTGACATCATTTGACGCCTAATGGTACCCTTTCGAGTGGTCCAGGTCTCTCCAAAGGGGTCAAAACCCCCATTTTCAAAAAAAAACGAGTTGGGAAAGTTAGGTCACATGGGTAAGTTCGGTCACATGGGGCGGATTTTTATAGTCGGTCGGGCCCGACTATGGAATACCCTACACCTTTGGTGGGGATATAAACCCTCAGAATATTATTCATATATCAGAAATTTACGTCTTATATCCCCATAAATTAAAAAAATTATATAAAGAATAAAAAACTAAAAAAAAAATTTGAAAAATGTAATTGGGCGGACCAAGCCTATATTTAAAATTTTGAAAGGCTAATATTTCATAGATTTGATTTTAATAATTTACGGATCAATTTTCCACTATGAAAACCCGGGAAATAATGAAAAAAAAAAGTGGGCGGATCACGCCCATTTTTGGACCACATATTTATAGGTGAATTTTAACAATACGTTTTAAATTTAATAACTATACCTTGAATACTTTTCGAGTTATTAGTTCCGAAAGAGTTATAAAAAAGTGACTTGTATGGGAGGTGGGCGTGTCCGTTGACCGATTTAGCTCATTTTCAAACTCAGTTCCTACTTTTGGCTAAAATATATTGAGACGAAATTTCATCGCATTCTGATCAGTATTTCTCAAGTTATTCTGTATTCGGACAGCAAGACAGCAAGACAGCAAGACAGCAAGACGGACAGACAGACAGACAGACAGACAGACAGACAGACAGACAGACGGACATGGCTAAACGGACTCGGGTAGTGATGCTGATCAAGAATATATATACTTTTCCATACCGGACACGCCTCCTAAGGGGCGTTACAATATATGCACAAAGTTAATATACCCTGTACCTCATAGGTGTAGGGTATAATTAACAAGCGATCAAATGAACAAACATCAATCGAACAAACGAACGAACGAGCTACTCGAATAGTTCGAACAAGGAACAAACTTCCCAGGTTTTGCGAACTACCCGGGTAGTGCGAACATTTAATACCCGGGTTTCACGGGTATTTGAACTACCCGGGTATTACCCGGGCTTTCGAGCGTCCGGGTACCCGGGCTACTCGAAAATACGCGTGTGAAATCCGGGATTTCGGGATCCCGGGATTGAGCCTAAAATCAGTCCCGAATGAATCCCGTGATTTTCAGGATTAGAAAAATGTTTTAAAAAGTATTAAAAGTGCAGCTATTTCTGAAAGTAAGATAAACAATCAAAGCATTTATTTACTGTGTGAATGAGTAATATTAAACTAAGACATAACATATTTTTGAATTATTCTCATTGTTATTTTTTTTGTTTAATTCATTTGTGTATTTCATTTCTTTTCTAAATATGAAATAAACTAAATGTAAATTTTGTATGCATCATTATTAAAAACCACATAACGTAAGTGCTCCACCACCTTCGTTATCTGAATCTTTAGCCTTACAGTTTCTTGTTAATTATACTGCCCTACAATAATTTTGGTGCAGTATAAATTGCATTAAATATTGAATTTGTTTTTGACGCTTATTCTGAAAATGACATTGGTTTTGTCAAATTGGCTCCAGTTTTTGGGACAGAGCAAATTTTTTAATAAACCTTTATTTTATTATTTCATTTTTAAAATTCCCACTTTGTTTAACCCATAAGGAATGTTTTTTATTATAGCGAAAGATTTTCTGCGTCTAATGTCGAAAAGATAATGGAAAATGTAAAAATTGGCTCTATCCCAAAGACAAGAGCCAATTTGACAAAACTGATGTCATATTCGGAATTAGCGCTTCAAATGTATCCAATATTTGCTGCAACTTCTACTGCACCACGCATAAATTTTAATTTTGTTGGGCAGTGTTATTTTTGATATAAAATATAGACAATTAGTGATAAAAATCATTAAAGTGCGATAAATAATATATCATGTTTGGTGTAAACTTTTATTTTTCGAAAAAAAAAAAAACAAAAAAATTAAACAGAAACAAAAAAATTAAGTTAAAAATGCTAATCCATTAAGACCTGGACGTTTCACTTTTAGTACTGTTGTAATTAAAATGACGGTTGCTTTGGCAACGTTCCATTTATAAATACCCATGATGTCCTACCAAAGAATGCCCAACGTTGAAGTTCCATTTTTACTCTAAAGCAGTTAAAATCATAATCCTACTTAAAATCTATTCCTAACCTCTACTCATTACCTCGGTCGCACCAATATTTACAATAACCAGATCGGAGTGTCATCATATTGTGAAATAATCAATTCGTATTGGGGTGATCGTGAGAAAAACTTCTATGTGCTTTAGTTCCCTGTACGCCGCATGCAGGACCTGCATTGCAGGTGCTACCTGATGAGACTTAAATGACAACCAATACATTTCTTTTTGTCATCATATGTGTATAAGAATAAGTGCATCAAATAAGTGTATGAAAAAAATATGAATGCATGCATAAGAGTAAGCATTTTGGCTTACTGGCGATGTGCAGATTTTTCAAACTAAAAGAAAAACTATGTCTGATATACAACAGTACTGGAAAATATAAATTTTCCATAAATATTAAAATTATTCATTATAAATACAAATTTTATTTGGAAGTAATAATTGGCTGATAGCCAGTTTTATGAAACAGGACCGTGGATATGATCATAGGATGTGCTATACTCACAAATTATACTTAATGGTGTTCAGCACAACATTGTAGAATCTTTGTTAACGCAAGAAACTAAATTCGGCGGGATACTTTCTGGGCCAATTCCGGAGTCAAGACCCAACAATATTGTTACATGTTTTATTAACGTGAACCTCGATACTTTATCGGCTCGTTTCTGGGAAATTGAAGAAGTACCAAAGGCCACGACCCTTTCAAATGCAGATATGAATTGCGAAAACAATTTCTTACAGACATTACACCGAGAACACTCAGACCGTTTGTAGTCTCACCCTGCCATTTAAAGACCCAAATTGCAATGAACTACCAAGACATATTGCAATATCAGAATATTTGAGAAATGAAAAGTCCTTACTCAAAAGACCCGCTGTTAAAGCAGCAATTTGCGAATATTTGCAACTTTGTCATATGAGAAAAGACACTCATTCGCCAGCTAAATCTTACACACCCACCCACTATTATTTTCAACATCATGCAGTCATAAAACCCGACCGTGTCACAACAAAGGTGCGTGTTGTATTTAATACATCTAGCCATACTGCCAACGGCAAGAGCCTAAATGATGTGTGGCATACTGGACCCGTGTTGCAAAAAGATTTAGTTTTGTAAATTATTAAATGGCGACTTTTCAAATTTGTCTTTAATGCAGTCATTAAAAAATGTCAAATTTCGTGGACCCTGCACACTCACCCTATCAAATAATTTTGTTTAGGAAATCCTTAGATGAGCCCATTCAGGATTATGAGTTGCAAACAGTTACGTTTGGTATCACCAGTGCCCCTTACCTTGCTATTCGAACCCTACAGCAATTAGCGCAAGACGTATATGAGACCCACCCACAGGCTTCGTATATTCTACGAAACTGCATGTACGTAGATGATGTTCTGGAAGGCAGGAAATTGATAGTGTTATTAAAGCTCGAGATGAGCTAATCGCTGTGAAAGAGAAGAAATACAGAAATACGCGTTGTATTCTTTATTATATTTATCCTTCAGCTTATTTCGATCCACATCGGGAGCTGCTTCCGATGAAACTCTACGGCTTGAGGTACTAAATCTTGGGTAAATCTTAGCAATTAGTTGCTCAAATTCAATAGTGTCGTTTCCGAATTGAACAAATGCTGTCAGAGCCGGCATCTTTTTTATTATTGGGGTTGGGTTTAAATAATAAATGTTGGGTCAGAATGGCTTAATTTTTTTTAATTAATAACGGGTCGCAATACTTTTTCAGAAAATAAATATTAATATAATATTAAAATCTGATAAAAATAATTGAAATTGAATTGTCCGAAGGAATTTGCGGCTTCCAATTGCACCTCTATTGATGTTTGCTGATCCGTAGCAGACTCTTGCATTTCACATCTTTTAGTGAAGTCAATCCTACGATTACAGAAATAATTACTGATAAGAATACATTTGAATAGGTCGCTCGACTGAATAGAGCTTTGGACTACGAGCCGAATGGTCCCCGATTCAATCCCAGCGACAGTAACATCTTTTTTATAGAAAACCAACAAGAGTAAAATATTGGCTATGAAAATCTCTCACCCTGCCAATCGGATATGGTATTAAGGACTGCGTCGAATAAAATTGTCCGTTACATATCTTCCCATAATGTGCTATTGCAAGATTCAAATTAAAAAAATTTAATCATAGTAGCTCTGAATTAAATGGCAGAAAATAATGTGTGTCAGTTATAGTTAATACAAAATTTATTTAATGAAAATGGCAAACGAAGTGGAAGTGCGAGAAAATATAATTAAAATTTTTCAAAAACAACCTAGTTGGTCTTTTAAAAAATTGCCAAGGAGGTAGTGGCTAACCCTAAGACCATTTATCGCGTTATCAACCGCTTTAAGGAAGACCTGAGTATTGATCGGAAGAAAGGTTCTGGTAAAAAAAAGGACCACATGATCGTGAAAAGTCGAAGAAGGTTGTGAATATTTTAAAGAAAGATCCAAGCATATCCGGAAGGAAATTGGCGAGAAATGCGGATTGCTCAGAATCTTTCGTGCGCAGGACTAAGAAAGAAGCTGGGCTGAAGACGTACAAGGTCCAAAAAGTTCCGTATAGAAATGCCGTCAAGAATAAAACCGCAAAACAACGAGCTAAAAAGCTGAATCAAGATATTTTTTTAAAATTCGATTGCTGCATAATTGACGACGAAACTTATGTTTTAGCGGATTTTTCTCAGCTACCTGGGCAGGAATTTTATATAGCCGATTCTCGAGAAAATTTCGGTGAAAAATTCAAATAAAAAAAAATGACAAAATTCCCATTGAAATTCCTTGTTTGGCAGGCAATGCAGTTGTGGAAAAAGGAGCAGCTCATTCGTGACATCGGGTAAAATTAATAGCGAAATATATGTGAAGGAAGTGTCCACATTTTTTTGGCCTGACCCCGCTTCATGTCACTACAGCAAAACGGCCTTAGAGTGGATCCAACAAAATGCAGTGATTTTGGTGCATAGAGAAGCCAATCCACCAAACTGTCCAGAACTCAGGC
Organism: Dryomyza anilis; assembly: GCA_951804985.1. NCBI lineage: Eukaryota > Metazoa > Arthropoda > Insecta > Diptera > Dryomyzidae > Dryomyza > Dryomyza anilis. Next base: position 51,511,657 of record OX638133.1, on the reverse strand, counting down.
CGATTGGGAGATACTGGGCCTTAGTAAAAAGGGAGATGAAGACAACAAAAAAAGTGGCCAAAGACCTTCAAGACTTTAAAAGAAAGTGGTCTTGATTTGCTGTGAGGGTGTCGGACACTACCATTACAACATTAATGGAAGGGGTTCCGGAAAAATTAAAACTTTTTATTAAAAAATATTAATTTCAAGTGTTTTAAATCTAAAAATAATTTGCAAAATAAAATATTTTATTCTATAAAAATTCGATTACTAGATTTCTAGATTTTTTCATTTTTGTAGCGGACAATTTTATTCGACGCAGTCCTTAAACTGTAGGTCCCGCCACTTTGAGTTCAAATATGCATGCACGGCTAAAATGGTGATAGAACTCGGCTTGGGTTCTTCAAATCTATAGCTTCCTTCGCAACAAAATTGAATGACCGCTTCTTCTAATTTATGTTTTTATTTGTTGAACTACGAATCGAAAGGTCGAACACCAGCGACTGTAACATCTGCTATACCAGACCTCTCGCAGACAATGGAAAACCTCCGAGAGGTAAAACACCACCTATCAAAATATCTCACCCACTGGCATAAACAGTAGGTCGCATTAAGGTTTAGGACATTATTTTTACTTTGTTCCAAATAAAAGATGCATATTAATAGTGAAAATATTTCGGTGGAAAATTTGTTCATGATTGAGCTGATTTTAACACATTAAAATGTAAAATAAATGAAAAACAATTGGTTATGTTAAATTTAATTTAACACTTTTGGCGAAATTAAATTTATTTTAAAAAGATCGTTTCGTGTAATAAGATCGTTTTGTTCAAGTCGGGTCAGGTCGGAAAAAAATTCGATTCTTTATAAAAACAATTTGACAAAAATGAAACTACTGTTTTAATTTTATTTTTATTTCATTTTTTATTATGGGTCTGGTAAATATTAAATTTATTAAAATTAAAGCCAAAAATGTTGATTGTTTCAACGGGTGGGACAATCCTTGCCAAAACTATTTCCTTTTAATAAAGGCTAGAAGTGACGAAATTTTCGGCTGGCAAACGATGTTTTGGCTATGGCGGATTCAGAATACACGAATTTAAATATGTATTTCAATTCAAGGTAACGTGTCTGAGTTGTCGGTGTCGTCTGAAGTCAACTCACTGGTCACCAGGGTTGACAAATTGTCCAATGGTGACGCTTCTACTTAGGTGGAAGTCCTTCTCGCGGAAGTCCATGGAAAGAACGCTCAGCACCACCCGGTGTAGAAGTCGGCTAAAGTGAGTGGCGAGCATCTCTCTCAGAGTGAGGGTACGTGCGTTGAGTTTGGGTCCTACCACTGGAAAAACCTATGCGCCCAATGAAAACAAAAAAGAAACATATGATAACGATCATTACCGCGATGACAACCCACGCATACGTTTTAAGGACCATGATTTACGGATATGCACGTGGAATGTTCCGCACCCTTTATAGGGAAGGTGCCTCTATCCAGCTGGTAGATATCCTCGAAAAATATAAGCCTGACATCACCGCTATCCAGGAAATACGATGGACGGGGCAGGGCTGCTCGAAACAAGCGTCCTGTGATATCTACTATAGCTGCCATGCGGAGAGACACGAATTTGGATGTGGATTTGTGGTCGGTAAGAGACTCCGCCATCTCGTCTCTAGGTTCACGCCCGTTGTCAAAAGGCTGGCAACAATTCGCATCAAGGCTAAATATTTTCACATCAGCATAATTTGTGCACACACTCCGACGAACGAGAAAGATGACGAGACAAAATGAGCCCCCGCCACGATACAAAATCGTGCTAGGCGGTTGAACGCAAAGATGAACAGAGAAAGCATATATTGTCCCACAATCGGAAACTTTAGCCTCCATGCCAACACTTCCGATAAAGGAACGAGGATAATCGGATCATTACCTTGTAGAAGCCGAGGTCCGCACACGCTTAACCGCTGCGAAGAACGTACAGAACCAAACGCCGAGAAAGCTAGACGTCAGAAAGCTGCAATCACAGCAGACAACGCAAGCCTTTTCCACTCGATTCTCACATCTGCTTAGACAAAGAACTCCTTTCGATAATATAAGCGCGCAGTGGAACCATATCTCCTGCTCTATGCGTACGGCTGCCGAAGGGTGCTTCGATTCCAACACCCTCTAAGGAATCAGTGGTATGGCCAAGAGTGTAGCGCGGCCACTGCAGAGAAAGACGCTGAGTACAAATCCACACTGCAGTCAGTAGCTCCTCGAGCTGCGAAGGAGCGATGCAAAGAGAAGGGAAGGGAAGAGAGACGTCTTTTCAGGTGTTAAGAAGAGAGGCAGAAAGACGTAGTGTGAGGAAATTGAGATGCATGGGGAGCGTTCGAGAGAAAGATTCTCCGTAAAATCTTTGGCTCTATCTGCTTTGCTAATGAGTATCAAATCAGGATGAACCATTAGCTGTATGAGTTATTCGACGACATTGACAAGCGACTTCTCTGGTTAGGTCATGTCGAACGAATGGATGAAAACACTCCAGCGAAGAAGGTGCTTGAATCAAGACTCGAAGATGGACAGTGTAGAATAGGACTTCCAAATCTACGTTAGAAAGACCAAGTTGAGGACAACCTGGCAAATCTTGGTATTTCTAACTGGCGTCAGCGCGCGCAAAACAAAAGCGACGTGCGCGGCTTCATCTCAGCAGACAAAATCGACCCACGGTTGTAATAACCATTTAAGTAAGTATTTCAATTTAATTTGAGTCGGATGGGTCGCAATGAAATTGGCAAAATACAATAAATAAAATGCAAAAATGTTACCTTATTCTCAGTGCTAGCTTGTTGGTTGTAATTGTTGTATTTGCGTAAATGACTTCCTTATGTAAATTGCCTTCCTGTAATTGTTGCTCTTTGTGTTGAGTGTTGATGTTACTTGTTTATATTAAGTGACTGGTTTTTATGTGTGTTTAATGTCACCCGTCAGGTGAGTTTAACTTTATATCTTTTTATACGTTTAGCACTTTTAAATCACGGAGACGGGTGGGTTTGCGTGCGTTAGTTTAGAGTAAAACTTAGTGAGTGAATATTTTATATGCGGCGAACATTGATGGAGCCAATGGTCCATATATTCGCCGCAGGGTCGAAGGGTCTGACGGACAGAAATGTTCAAACATATAGTGTTTACATTTCTACGTAAACACATGCTTTAAACGACGACAAAAGAGACGACGACAAACGAGTGTCAACATCGTCTGTCTATATATTTTTTGCAAACAGTCTATGCAATTAATTTAATGGTCAGTTTTTTATAATCCAGTAAACTGCAGAGCATAATTTTATTTAAATTAAAAAAAACTTATGTTTGTTTTGCAACATAATTTATGGTAAAATTAACTTATTCTGCTTATCAAAATAAAAATGTTTACACATCATTATATCGTCGGTGATACTGCAAAACCGCCTATCTGCAACTGTGAATACCGCCTAACTACATAAAATTGAATTCTACAGGAGGAAACACTGTTTTATGTCGCATTACTGCACTTATTTAATCCAAAAATAATATATGTCATAGTTTTTAATGGTATATATCTAATAATTTCAAAATTTCAATTAAAAACGCATTATAAGACATTACCATTCAGATAGGCGGTGTTCGCTACAACTTTGTTTTATTTTTATAGATAATCGGTATTGTAAGGAATGAATTGAAGTAAAAATATGTCCAAAATTGAATAGATATATAGATATATATATATATATATTTATAGATATATATATATATATATATATATATATATATATATATATATATATATATATATTCGACTGATTCAAAAAAAAAAACATTTAAAATGTTTCGCTCGCGTCGACTTTCTGAAACTTGGACCTCTAAAACTGAGAAGAAGCTTTTAAAACCTTAATTTAAAATCTCTTACTGAAACTATGGTTTAATAAATTATAATTTTGTAGTTAACCGTTCTAGTTTCTTGGCTTGCCAAACACGTAAAATGTAGACTTTTTTTTACTATAGAAATTTTAACGGTCCAAATTTTTCTAATTTTATTCTAACGAGTTTGGGATTTTGTATTATCGCACATACAATTATCTTTAAAATGATATGTCACTCTTATATTTTTAGATATCGTATTATTAGTAAATAGTAAAAGTATGCGCACGTAGCCTAAAAATAATATTTTTTGATTGAAATCAAAAAATAAAATTATATAAAGGGTTAATTTCTGGATCAATATCTTTGATACTATCCACGACAGGAGTTAGATTTTTTGTTTTGCAACATAATTTATGGTAAAATTAACTTATTCTGCTTATCAAAATAAAAATGTTTACACATCATTATATCGTCGGTGATACTGCAAAACCGCCTATCTGCAACTGTGAATACCGCCTAACTACATAAAATTGAATTCTACAGGAGGAAACACTGTTTTATGTCGCTATTACTGCACTTATTTAATCCAAAAATAATATATGTCATAGTTTTTAATGGTATATATCTAATAATTTCAAAATTTCAATTAAAAACGCATTATAAGACATTACCATTCAGATAGGCGGTGTTCGCTACAACTTTGTTTTATTTTTATAGATAATCGGTATTGTAAGGAATGAATTGAAGTAAAAATATGTCCAAAATTGAATAGATATATTGATATATATATATATATATATATATATATATATATATATATATATATATATATATATATATATATATATATATTTATAGATATATATATATATATATATATATATATATATTCGACTGATTCAAAAAAAAAAAACATTTAAAATGTTTCGCTCGCGTCGACTTTCTGAAACTTGGACCTCTAAAACTGAGAAGAAGCTTTTAAAACCTTAATTTAAAATCTCTTACTGAAACTATGGTTTAATAAATTATAATTTTGTAGTTAACCGTTCTAGTTTCTTGGCTTGCCAAACACGTAAAATGTAGACTTTTTTTTACTATAGAAATTTTAACGGTCCAAATTTTTCTAATTTTATTCTAACGAGTTTGGGATTTTGTATTATCGCACATACAATTATCTTTAAAATGATATGTCACTCCTATATTTTAAAATCTCAATTTATTAGTACATAGTAAAATTCTGCACTCTTGCCTAAATTGAATTGTAATATCTCTTCAATTTTAGAAGTTAGCTGATTGTTTTTTTTTGGTAAATATATATGCTCATTGAAGGACTATTTTTGAAAAAACAATTTTACCGCTTTTGTTACTATTTGAACTATAATGGTGTACAAATTATGTAAAACTTTTATATTTTTCTTAGTGGAAAAACTTAATAGTTTAAGTTTAAAAAAATTAAATTCAACTTTTTATGAAAAAAAATCAAAAAAAAACCCAAAAAAATTGTTAAACCGTGATATTTAATAAAATGTGCCAACGAAATTTTATTTATTTTGATCTTAAAATACTCGGGAGGGATTTCCGAAACATTTTCTTGAATAATATGGGGTGTGCATCAACTTTTGGGTTGAGAGTGTTTTAGGCAAGAGTGCAGAATTTTACTATGTACTAATAAATTGAGATTTTAAAATATAGGAGTGACATATTATTTTAAAGATAATTGTATGTGCAATAATACAAAAATGTTATCCCAAACTCGTTAGAATAAAATTTGAAAAATGTCGACCGTTAAAATTTCTATAGTAAAAAAAAAGTCTACATTTTACGTGTTTGGCAAGCCAAGAAACTAGAACGGTTAACTAATAAATTATAATTTATTAAACCATAATTTCAGTAAGAGATTTTAAATTAAATTAAGAAAAAAAATTTATTGATATCTTTTTACAATTGGAGTAATAATAATTTTATTGAAAATAGTCGTTAAAGAGAAATTTTGACATTGCATTTTTATACGTTTTATTTGATTCGATTTATTATAATTTTTTAAAAAATTATAAATTTTAAACCAATTGTTATTTTACTGTGTGGACAAATTTTAATATATACAGAAATGCTAAAATTCTAATAAGTTTTTAAATACATATTTGGAAGTAAATTCGAACATTTTTAGACCATTTTTGAAATATTTTGTTTGTATTTATGATATCATAATATAAATAGTCTATGGGGGTTTGAATATAGTCAAACTCACAACTGATGTTACAAACTTTTTTATCGGTTGTACTTTTAAATATTCGGTCCCTTTACCTAATTTGTGTTCTGTTTTTTTTTTATAAACATAATGCAACAAAATTATGTTAATTATTATTGCATACTAATTGTTTCTTTTTGTAACTTTTTGAGAAGAAATCTGATAAAGGCTATCTTGTGTATAAAACTCACAATATGTAATTTATTTTGTTTTTCGAAGAAAAATGGTTAAAATAGCAAATTACAAAATATAGAAAACTACCAGAAGGTTAGTTATTTATATCGTTAGTTTAGAGAATATCTATTATCTTTAAACTAATTTCCTGTGTATCATTAACTGTGTTCCTGTGGCCTGAGATCTAAAACCAAAGCTCTATTTTCTATAAAAAAAAAACACCAAGAAACAGCTAGAACCAGATCAAAAGCTAGTTCTATCCAGTTCAATCGAATGCTGTCAAGTTTTCTCAAAATAGAACCGTTGGCGTTCCAGTGACGTTCCAGCTATTATATCTTAAATGCTTTAAAAATAACTAGAAAGAGTCAAATTACGGTTTGAGTATGGAGTAAAACAAATATTTTTCTAAATTACTTGTATTTTGAACGAATCTTGGGATTGAAAAGTGTTCAATCCCGGAATTACGAAAACAGGTACAAATTGTATTCCCTAGTTGGCAGTCACCGAAGAAATCTTCAAAATTTGTATTGCCCTATCGCGATGATAACTATATGTAATAATAATATAAATAAATTCAGTAATTTACATATTTCCATTATGTCATGAGTTTGTGCATTAAGGACAGGGCAATATGAAATACGCAAGTAACAAATAAATGTATATGTTCTGATATAATTCGGCAAAAAAAAGGGAATTTTAACCACTCTTATATACACCCTAATATATATATATATATATATTTATATTCATATAAATATACATATATATATATATATATATATATATATATATATATATATATATATATATATATATATATATATATACATATATACATATATACATATATACATATATATATATATATATATATACATATATACATATATACATATATACATATATACATATATATATATATATATATATATATATATATATATATATATATATATATATATATATATATATATATATATATTAGTAATAAAATATTAATATTTGTAATACAAAATAGAACAAAAAAAACAATAAAGCAATTAAAAAAATAATGAGGTAGATTACACTGTTCTACAAAATGAGGCTTGATGGATTCTACCTAACTTATATTTTTTAATGGATTTCACCTGATTTTTCCTGCGTACTCAGAATTTTCCCACCACGTGGAGATTTTGCAATCGAGTCTAAGTTGTGAAAAAGACCGATTTTGGTACATGCTGCAGATGAAAACTTTATCACAAAATAAAATATGAATTTTGCCCTACGGATAATTGGCAAAAAAAAAATGTGTCCAATATTAGTTTCTGCAAAAAAAACCAAAAAGAAATTTGTGTTACATAAAAAGTGTGTCAAGAGTCTAATTTACCACAATTCTCAGAGCTCTCTTAAATATTTTTTTTAATTTAAGTTCGCCATGTTTTTGCTCTCAAATGTTTGGAAAAATATTTTTACTTTATCTTACTGAAATTTTGTCTGAATATTTTTTGAGGTTTATATATCGACCAGCGGGAACTCACCTTCTTCGATTTCAATGAAATTTTGGGAATTGATAAAGGATATTGAGACATGAACTAACCAATTTTTTTTTTTATTTTTCACGACCACTACTTCCAGAGATACAGTGGCTCAAAGTTGGAAAGAATGGGCCAAACACTTTTGTATGGTTGTTCATATTTAAATATCTCTTGAACTAGAAATGCTAGAAATTTCATTGATGGCTCGTTTTAAAGCTAAAATAACAATTTTCAGAACAATTAAGTTGTAACTTCTAAACGTGAACATGTGGCCCGTTCTGAAAAAAATTCTTAATTTTCATTAATTTTATATAATTGTTATTGCAAAATTTCAAGATGGTATTTTGATGGTATGATATTTTAAAAAATAATTTTCTAAATTTTTATTTATTTTTTGTATAGAAATTTTTTTTTTTCTACTGTAAAAATTGTAATAATTTCTGAATATATAAGTAACTTTGATTTCTAAAATGGCGTCAGTTTTATCATATTGAATCAAGTTTTTGAGATACTGATTTTGGGATATAGTTTTTAAGATTTTCGAAAAATGGTATATATCTCAAAAACTAGAGACAATTTGATGAAACTGACGCCATTTTCGAAATTAGAGTTACAAATACATTGAAAAATTATTGCAAATTTTATTTTTGAAAAAATATTGAAAAATTTAGAAAATTATTGTTTAAAATATGATGCCATCAAAATACAATCTTGAAATTTTGCATGAACATTTACAATAAATTGACGAAAATTTAGTATTTTTTCAGAATTTTAAAATATTGAAGTGCAAAGATAATGACCACAGGCCACATGTTAACGTTTAAAAGTTACAACTTAATTTTTCTAAAAGTTTGTTCTATTGGCTTTAAAACGAGTAATTACAGGAGTTTCTAGAATTTCTAGTTCAAGAAATATTTAAATATGAACCACCATATGATTTTTATCCCTTTTTTCCAACTTTGTGTTTTTTTCCCTTTTGTCCCTTTGAAAGTAGTGATAAAAATGGAAAAAATAAAAAAAAAAATGGTTAGAGCATGTCTCGATACCCTTTATCAGTTGCCAAAATTTCATTAAAATCGAAAAGGAAAAATCTCAAATTTGATTTCGATTTGGTGTGGAATGGCCCATATACAACATTTTCAACTAAAATTGAGAAAATTTCAAATTAAATTGAGATATTCCATATGAAATCGGGAAAATTCCAAATGAAATTGTGATTTTGCACTTTTAATAAATAAGTTGAGACAACTACAAACGAAATCAGGCACAAAAACCCGTTGGGGAATCTGTTCCGTTTATGGTTTCAAGATTTTATATTAGAGAAATTCCGGGTCCAACGTAAAAAAAAATAAAAAAAATTATTTACCTAAATAAATACTTTTTCGATATCAACTCGATATATATCGACAAAAATAACTATATCTATAACGATATAGGTTCGATAGGTTCGTTTTTATCGAACCCTATCATTCTCGTTTCATTTCATTTTTGATTATCGACAATGATAATTTTGGCCGATGATCGATATTGTAAAAATAGCGTTTGGTTTTCTGGGCGGTTTGATTTATGTACCTTTGGCATGAGATTATAATATTATTTCCAATGAAAAACATTGAACTTCTCTATTATTTTCCATTTTATTTGTTCCAAATTTCAAAAGAAAAATCATACTACTCCTTGCAAAATTCTTAACTCTAAATCTAAATTTCAATAAAAAAAAAACTCAATTTAATTTGTAATTTTATCAATTTCAAATGGAAAAATCTCAATTTCAAATGGAAAAATCTCAGTTTCATATGAAATTTTCTAAATTACAATTTTAAAATCCCAATTTCATTTGGAGTTTTCTCAATTAATAAGGAAAAATCTCCATTACATTTGAAATTTTCTTAATTTAAAATGGAAAATTTGTTTTTAATTTTTGAATCAAAAATCTCAATTTCATTTGGAATTTTCTCAATTTTAGTTGGAAATGGTGCACTGCATGCTAAACTTAGTAATACGTCACGAAATATAATTCCATACATTCAAATATGCAGTATATATATATATATATATATATATATATATATATATATATATATATATATATATATATATATATATTAAATTTAAATTTAATATTGATTAGCTGTAGGGTGCCGTTTTTTAAAATTGTGTTTATTAAATTTTCAGTTTAGTCGCTCAGAAACATTCGTTGAAGGCGGTTGTGTAAAACATTTTTTGCTGTCAATAATTTTCCTATCATGTTTCCCCATAATGCGGACATCAGCTGCAACGAATATGGTCGGATTTTGAACCTAGCTCTACTACATTTCTCTACATTTTAATCACACATGGGTCTTTTCACGTCAGATGTCTTCCGATTTTGATGAAATTTTGTGGAGAGATAGTCATACTTAACCGATTAATATATTTTAATGAAGTTGAATTATATTATTAAAATCATTGTTATGTATACGCCCGATTAGAAAAATAATTTCGATGAAGTCTCCTATAGTTTCGGAACTATCATGTTTTAAAGTCCAATTATGTTTTTGTTTTGTTTATGCTTTGTGATGATGTGTCTATAAATTATATATGTATTATAATTATTATATGTAACATTTCTATTGTGTATCGTTTTTTGTAGTTTGTTTCTTGTTGTAATATTTTCGCGTTCAGTATGCTTGGAGATTGTCCAGTGGTGGCACAGTACGCCGCTATTGCTGTTTTGTTGTCTAATATTCCAGTTCTATTTTTGTAGTCCGATTTATGTGCAGCTAATCTTGCCCGTAGTTTTGATTTTGTTGTTGTTTCAACATATATTTTATTACATATGTTGGATCCGTCTCCATTACAAGGTATTTTATATATTACGTTAGATTTTTCCAATTTTTCTAATTTAGTTTTTGTATTTGAGTAAAGTTGTTGTAATGTGTTGTTTGTCTTTAGTGCAATATTTATTTTGTCTTTATCATATATGTCAGCGTGCGTGCAAAATTCTGTCAGAAAATCCTGGAACGTGTGTCATGGATTTGTATATTTTTGTTGGTTTTTCTATTGTAATCTCATCGATCTTTTTAATTACATTTTTATTATGTCCATCGTTGTTTTATAGCTAAAACTGTTATTGTTTAGTATTTTTTTAATCCTTTTTATGTTATCTTTGTGGTATTGTGCGTCACTTATTTTTAGTACTCGTCTGACGAAATCATGGGAGGTATTCATCATTATGTCGACGCCTCTTACGAAAACCCACACGTTTCGATTTGCTTACGAAAAACAGCACCTTTTTCGAAACTACGAAAATAAGCACAAATTCAGTTTCCCCACGAAAACAATCACATCTCTATTATACCCAAGAAATGAAGCATATATGTTTTATAGCCACGAAATGAAGTATAACTCTATTTTCGCCACGAGAAGAAACACTTTTACATTTAGCTATGAAAAAAAAACTCATCATTCATTTCCCCAAGAATAAAAGCATATATATTTATTCAAGAAAGTTTTCCCAGTAGACTGTTTGTGCAAAAGAGAAAACTTGTTCTTGAGAAACTTGAGAAATGTGTTCCTTTGGGATTTGGCCAGAACCCACTTGCTTCATTGGACAATTTTTTGAGAAAATTTGTTCCTTCGGGATTTGCACAGAACCTGCGTCATTAAACAATTTTTTGGAAAAATTCTTTCTTTAGTATTTGGCCAGAACCAATTTGCGTCATTGGACATTTTTTTTGGAAAAGTGTCCGCCTTTGGGATTTGGCCAGAACCCACTTGCTTCATTGGACAATTTTATAAAAAAATTTGTTTCTTTGGGATTTGGCCAGAACCCACTCACTTGCGTCATTGGACATTTTTTTGGAAAAGTGTCCGCCTTTGGGATTTGGCCAGAACCCACTTGCGTCATTGGACATTTTTTTTTGAAATATATGCCTATTGGAATAGTTTCATTGGAACAGTTTCAGCAAATAATGCCCAGTGACACACCTGGAAACCACATCATCAATGAAAAATCAACAAATTTACTTATAATACAATATCACCTCCATAATCACCATTGTGTGACTTTTTACCCACAAAATTGTCTATTGGGATATCTGTATCGAAAATACATATATGCTTTTATTCGTGGTGAAATTGAAAATGTGCTTTTGTTCATAGATACAATATAAATGTGTTTCTGTTCGTGGGAAATATAAAGGTATGCTTCTGTTTGTAGAGAAAATGTGCATGAAGTTCTTTTCGTGGCTAAAACAATTTAATGCGTCTTTTCGTGGATGAAATAAATGTATGCTTGTTTCAATGAATTTTTTTTTAAAGTGCCGTTTTTCGTAAGCAAATTGAAACGTGTGGATTTCGTAAGAGTCGTCGATGTGTTTTGGATGATTTTTTCTATTATATATATTTTTATTTAAATTCATATATATTGTCATAAATATATGACAATATAAATAAATGATAATATCTCGATCCTGTAGTTGGCTTGGCATTTGCAAACCGCGAAGTAAGCCGTCTCCCGTTTTTAAAAACGTAAAATTTATGTTTTTAAATGCTGTTTTAGCCCATTCATATAACGCTCTTGGTGACATTATTGGTTCTTTATTTGCTCTTTGTAGGCTGCGTAGCTATCGCATATTATTTCATCATTATTCTTGTGTTGTATTTTATTCATCTCAATACTAGGAATTCGGTAAACTCCCAAGGAAAGACCGGAAAATCGGAAAAATCGAAATTTGTTTTTGTATGAGAATGCATTAAGTGCCCCACCAATGGGAATTATATTTCAATAATGAGTATTCGTTTATATAGCTACTACGGATAGATTGGAAAAGGGGAGTGGTACGTCCCATACAACCAAACTCCTGACCTCCTAAGAGGAGATTTTAATAATGTGACGCTATATGTTTTTTCCTTGAGACGTTTTTCACAAGTTGAAGATGTAAGTAAGGGCATTTTAGTTTGTAGCATTACAAACTATCTGGATATAAGAAACTGCATATTTGTGCAAAAGTTGTTATATTCCATACTCCATCATATCTTTCTGATAAGCTCGTCTTAGCGTTTCAAATAGAAGCCTCAATTTTATTTTGCCAAAATTTAACTATCTACAATCGCAAAGACGTAATTTGACTCTGGAATTCATGATTATCTACGTTATTTTAATTTTGTTGAACTGTAAAATAATCATTTCTTAATGAACTAATATATAAATCAAATCAAAAAATATATTCAAAATCTTCGCTGTGCACATGTCCAGCTAGTATATTCAACCAAAATAAGGAAGAAAAATGTCTTTAAAATAAATACATATGCATTTGATTTACGTCGATACACAAATGTATTCGTTTTTACTTCATTGATATAGTTATTTTGTATGCAATTAACTACATAATTTTACTGCATTTATATACAATTTTCAATATATTTGTATTGAAAATAACTACATTTTGTCTTTTTTAATAGTCCGAAATATGTAGATACATTACGTCATCTTCATTTATTTTAACTACATTCCATATTTATTTAACACCAATATGTATGGTATGGTGAAACAACACAATTTTAATGTTTAATTTTAAAGTTAACGGCTTTTTTGGTGGATGATAATGCAAATAAAACGAATTTATTTCATGTTTTTCTCCTACGTTTCGGTGGTTGTTTTCCTCAGGGAATTTTTTTTATTGAATCTGTAAAAAACAGTGTTAAAAAACAAAAATTATTACAACAATATTTTCACAAAACTTTGAATTTTTTACATACCGTTACTCACATTTGTTTAAATTTACATTTAAATTATGTTATTGCCATTTGTCCCAACGTTACAAAACAAATTGTCAATTATTAACATAAAATATATATATTAAAACTAGGAAAGTTGTCAAGTATGAACTAAAGCTAATCAGAAAATATCACAGAATAATTATAGTGCATACATGTAGCTTGTGTTAATGTTGTCTTTGTCCTCTTACGTGTTCATTGTTGTTGTCATTTTCTGTTGAATTCTAAGACTCTCGAGAGTATATATATTGTTACGAAAAGAGGTAATTTGCTCCACTGTGAACAATCAACAATAATAAATGAGACGCAAGACAATTCAGCGCACTAAGCAATGTGTTAGAAAGAGACAGAAGATCATTCAGCGCACTATGCAATGTGCGAGAAAGAGATGGAAGATCAGCACATTAAAACACATGAGTGCGAATGAGATGCCAATAGCATGCGTCATTCACGAAACGAGTAGAAGGTTCTCGAAACAAGTCGAAGCTTGTCGAAACGTGTCGAACTGATGCCTGCAGTATATAAGGCCGCGCATCTGAGGCACTGTACTTCAGTAGTGATTGTAAAGTGGTCGAGTGCAGCTCGTGTGATAAATGTCAAGTTAAATTGTGGACATGCAGCAGTTGTTAGAATTTGTTATTAGTAAAGTTGTTTATTAAAGTGAATTAATAAAGTTAATTGTTATATTTTAAACCAAACATAAGAGTGTTTTTATTTTGTACACAATCCAGCGATACGAACTCGTAGAACAGTTTTCCGTAGACTGAATTTTCGTAACAATATCTAGTGTTCGTTCTCTTTTCTTTGTCCAACATTCGTATGTTGTCAAAATCAGCTGTGTGTTCTTTTTCATAGATGTGTTGCGCTAATGCAGTTGTCAGTCTCTTTTCGTTATGTCTGCTTGGTGTTCTTTCGATCTTGTTCCTAATGCCCTCTTTGTTGTGCCGATGCTTTCGTTCTCCTTTCCTTTGCATCCAATTTCATATACCACATTAGCTGTGTTCCCGTTGCGTGTGATCTAGAGCCACAGCTCTATTTTCTATACAAAACATCAACAAACAATTAATAGAACCAGATCAAAAGCTGGTTCAATCCAGTTCAATTGAATTCTGCCAAGTTTTATTTTAGAAAATAGTTGGCAATATATACAGATTTGACGCATTTGAAATAATTTATTATATGTTTTCAAATAAAATTGTCTAATTTTTGCTTCTAAATGTATGAAACTGCATAACGCAAAATTCATATTTATTTCAAATTCAAAATATTGGCTGAACGCAGATTAAATTGCATAAAACAACAACAAAATAACCTGGCCTTTTCAAATAATAAAAAAGATAAAAATCCAGACAAATTCACATGTTTTATTCCATTATTTAATAAGGCTATCCTGCATGGATATGCATGAGACTACAAATTGCCTTTTAGGCTAGACGCAGTCTGATTTTTGTAGTGTCCGGGAATTTTAGAGACAGAAGCACGTTTCCTCCTTCGTCTAATCAGTGAGGAGGGCGTGGTTTTTTTATCCTTTTTTAGTTTTTTTTTCTCTATTTATTGTTTTGTGTAGTTCTCTATTTTCTGTAAGCGAGGGAACATATGTGATGCTGCAATAGTTGGTAGGGTTGCCAACTACCTCGTTTTCAGGTGGTTTGGGTTTGTGGGATTTATTGTTGTATATTTTGTTGTCAATTAGTTTTTAATTAATGTTGTTGGAAAATTATTCATCCTGAGTGTGTGTTTTCATTTTATTTTATTTTCTTGGTGAAATTTGGGATCACTGATGTTGAAAACTTTATTGATTAGATTATTGGCTGTATTTATTTTCATTTTCATTGGCTGCGTTGAATGAACATTTACGATTTGCCCGATGCTGTTGATTTCGTGTACCAGTTAAAAATTATATTGTTGTTTTTCTTATGAATCTTTGTGGCTAAGAAAGGGATGCTGCTATTTTAACCGTTTCTACTGTGAATTGTAGTTTTTCGTGATATTTATTAAGTGTATTTAGAATTATGTCCATGTTTTTGCTCTTTATTATAGCAAATATGTAGTCTACGTATTTTGTTATAAATTGGATTTGTATGTTGTCTTTTTTGAGGTCAGTTATGGTGTTTTCTAATAGATCGTCCAATATGATGTCTGCTATTGTTGGTGATAATGGGGTTCCCATAGGCATACCATTTGTTTGATTGTAAAGTTTATTGTTATATTGAAAATAATTGTTATCTTTGAGGCAGAAGTCTAGTATGTTGGTGAATTCTTTCTTTGGTATTTTTGTGTGTTTTGTTACTGTGTTCCACTGGTTCATAATTGTTTTTATCGCTAAATATGTATGTTCGTGAAAAGTGATATGATTTCAAATGAAACTAGTATATCATCATCTTCTAAGTGTTGTTTTTGTAGTCTTTCTTTTAGTTCGACAGGCGGACAGGCGACACTTTAGAAATTAGACAAAACTTAGTGACCTTTAACGAAGGAATTTGGGTGACAGAATTTTTAGAATATTAGGAGACAGTTTCACACGGCAGCCATTAAGCTCGAACGGGCGACAATTCATTATATTAACCCCACTGGTCATTTATTTCCCGGTAACAACGATATCGGTTCAATTCGTTTTAAAATCGGTTGAATAACGTGTGACTAAAATGTTTAATTCATGTAACAAACGAAACGTTGAGTACACGGTTAGGATTTTGGACTAAATTTTAATACAATCTGACTTACATATATGACCAGAAATGTATTAAAATTGAATGCATGTCAAGTATTAAAATAAATTTGTAATCTGAAGTTGTATATAAATCTAATATAATTTGGAATATTTTCATTGGTGAGAAAGAGAGAAACTTTTAATACAATGTAATACAGCGCTTGTATAACAAATTATAGATTTTAATATAATTTGTATTCAATTTTAGTACGATACTGTATTTTAAAATTTTCTTAGAATATTAAATTTGAATAAAAAATGGAAAAATGGCGCACAACTTCGGTACTACACCACAACTTTCACCAAATGCCCGTGGAAGACTTCTGCTCCGAGCTTACTCCAAATTTTTTTATAGGAACTCTTATCAAAAGTATTTTAAACTGTATCCAAAATTTCAGACTTTGAAACTTGCACGAGCGCTGTGTTGAGGCTGCAGATTGAAGTGCGTTTTTCCATTTCTACACTTTTATAAAAACATTGTTAAGAAGTCTTCACACGTAATAAATGCCCCCTTCATTAAAATAATTCGTACAATTTGCATCTATTGGACTTTTTTAAATTTAAAAATATTTTTTAGTTATGTCTCGTCATTTTGACGCACAACAAATTTGAACGAACAAAAGATAGAGAGAAAGCAGACAAAAAAAAGAAATGATAGCATTTTTAAAATATTTATCCTTTACTGTATTATAAAGTAAGTCAAACTGTATTTTTTTTAAGAAGAAATAATAATGAGAAAAAAATATAGAGAAGACGTGTGTTTTTGTATTATATTCTATACTTTTGGTATTAAAATTTGTACATGTTCACTTATATATTCAATTTTAATACCGATTTGATTACAAAAAATGTTAATATTTGGGAATGTATACATTTTAATTCAAAATGTATTAAAAATGTCTGTAATACAACTCATGGATTAAAAATTAATCCAAGATTTTTAATCGTGTACGCTTGTTTTGAGAGTTGTTTCATATTAATCATACGCAAAAAAATAGTTGGCAAAACAAAAAGTATTGAAAAAACGTTCGAATCAAAGAGCGAAACGAACGAAACGTTTTAAATACGTTCCACCAATTTTGGACGAAGAGGACAATGAGACGATAATAAAAAGATACATGATAAGGAGCTAAAAAAACTTTAATAGAAAATAATTTGTGTTTGTATTCAAACGTCGTGGGTCTCATTCCTACATGTATGTTTTAAACTAACAAAAAACCAGTTGGAAAGGTTAGATCACATGAGAAATTTCAAAGTATGTGTTATTATGAAAGTTAGGATTATCAAAAATTTTGTCGGTCTAGGCCGACTATAAATACTCTACACATATGTGTGGTTACCAAAGTGGTTCAAAGTGGTATATAGGTCAGCACGGTATACGAATCCTGAAAATAACTACAAACTTTCCATCGCTGAAGAATTTCCATTCATTTGATATCCATATTTACAAATGGGTAGGTGTACCGAATTTCGATTTTTTTTGGGAACCACAAGTCGTTTCGCCATCATGTATTTGAGCATGATGTCAATATATATATATATATATATATATATATATATATATATATATATATATATATATATATATATATATATATATATAAATATATATATATATATATATATATATATATATATATATATATATATATATATATATATATATATGACCAAAAAGTTTACCTAAGCACGTATACAGTAAAATTGATCTTTAGATGTAAAATTTGTATGAGGCATTTGAACATAAGTTGTCGGTTCTCAGGTCACAATAGACCGATCATGCCAATTTTATATATAAGTAAGTTAAATCTAAAGTTTCATTGGTCTAGCTCTTCTACTTTTTCTGTAATCGTGATTTCAACAGACAGACAGAAGGACAGACGGAAAGACGAACATTGCTAAATCGACTCAGGAGGTCATGCTGATCAAGAATATATATTATTTTCCATACCGGAGATGCTTTCTTCAGAGTGTTACAAACGGCGTACCAAACTGAATGTACCCTTTCACTCTAAGTGTAGTGTATAAATATTGATATAAAAAAACATATATATATATACATTATATGGGAATTGACCATTTATAAAGTCGCAGGGTTTCATAGTCGTATTTAAGTTTCCTTGCGGGGAAACGATCTTAAACGTAAGTAAAACGGCAACATTAATTATAATATACATCTTTTAAGAAAGAAGTGAATGAAATATTTGTAAAAAATACAAAACTTAATTTGATTGACAATCGATACGTATAAAGAAAATTTGCAAAGCTCAACATGTGTAACTTAATTAATATTTGTGTTTGTTTCAAAATTCATTGTCCAAAATGATTTAATTATTGGGGCCTATTATGATTAGCGAAGCGAATGGTTTTGGCGAAGCGAACGTCCAGAAAGCTATCACGGCTTACAATCGCCAGACTTCATTCGCCAAAAAACGGGTAAAATGAAGCGTACGTAAAAAAAGGTGCAACACTCAACTAAATTTCATTCATTTTTAAGGTTTTTCTTATTATTTTTTATTTTTATGCTTCCGCGTTTTTGTTTATTGGGATTCTCCTTATTTTTAATTTTTTTTATCCTTTTATCTCAAATTTCGAGTATTTTGTATTCCAACTAATAAATGAGTTAAACGTATATCATTTTTTTATCGGTAAACATATTATTTAGAAATATAATAATCCCAGCAAACATTGAGAAAATCCGCAAAATACTCGCAGAGTTATCTTAAAAAGTTAAGGTTGACGCAAAAAGTTGTTTAACTTGAGGTAATCGAAAGTGCACACTTGAGCTTAACTTTGTCACCAACGCAAAGTTTTTCGGATGTAGTCCTGGCGGTTATCTCAATAAATATGAAGCAAGTTTAACTTGCTTGACTCAAATCTGTACTCAAGTATACCTAGCGATTTTCATGAAATCATATAAAGGCTTACTCGAAATGTTCGCAATTTTCTGATTTTTATTGGTATTAAAATTCTTAAACATTTAAAAACCTTTTTAAAGTAGGACTAAACATAGAAAACATTTAATGATACGTTGTAACATAATGTTTTCAATACGGTAATAAAAAATTACATTTTTACTGCACGGTATTATACATAAAAATAGTAAGATGATTTCTTTGTCTAATGTCCAAAATTTGCAGCAAACACCCAACCGATCAGGCCCAGCACATGGTAGCTCATAAGAACAACGATATGTTGATGTCACAATTCCAGTAGATCGTGAAAATCCATGTATTTGCAGAACGCGTGCACGAGAATAGGTGTTATAAAGTGACCTAGAAGATGAAATTAAAAGGTGTCTTTATACAATATTTGCTCACTTACATGATATCACTAGCGCCAACTTCAGCTCCATGCCGAGACTGGGCCGCTCGACAATTGAACATGCGTGGTGTTAAAGAGGATCGGTGTCACAAGACCACCACCATTAGTGAGAACGATTGCAGCAGACGTCATGCAGACACGAAACACGTCATGCAGACACGAAACACAAACTCTTCCTTAAGCGGCGCAACTATATGATTGTGAGAATATAGCCCAGCGAGCCCTTACAAAACTCAAGATCTTGAGTAGTAATTTGAAAATTAGCTCCTAAGTATATTTAACATTTACAAAACTCACCTAAAAAAAAGCGCACCGTGTCATGCTGCACCTTTACAAAGAGTGGACCGAGGAAGAGCAGCGCCGTCAGTAAATACGTAGAGCATAACCGAGGCACTTGTGCAAGCAGCTCGTTGTTTGCTTTTTACATTTGAATTTATAAACATATTTTTTTAAGGACTTATTTTTATTTAAAATTGAACAGATAGTGCCAAACTAATTTTCGATATTTTTGTTTTTGGCAAATTCCACAAAACATTATGTAGTAAACAGCTGTTTGGAAATGTTAGTGTTTCTTTAAACCAAAGTAAAAAAAGTATTGCTACAAAGAAAAAAAAATACTTTAAAAACAAAAATATTTCATTGTAAGTAAAAATAGTATCAATATTAACATTTAAAAGCACATTTAACAATAAATTTTAAATTGTGAATTGTTGCGAAGTTTATTTTTAAAATTTTTGATCTTTTAGACAAAAAATAGCAAAAACCGAAAAAATATTATTAGTCTGAATGGAGTTACCGTGTGCGCTTCGCCAAGTACATTCGCTTCGCCAATCATAATAGGCCCCTTTTTTTGTGATATATTAATTTCTGATCCAATTAATTTAGTAATGGTTCCAGTTCCGGTTCTGGTGTTCTGTTTCAGTTACAGTGCCGGTTCTATAAGAAATAAAATAACGATTCCAGTTCCGTAATTTCCATAATTTTAAATACGGTTCCAGTTCCGGTTCTCTAAAAATAAAACGGTTCCAGTCGGGTTCCTCCCGAACTCTGATTAGAAGTAAACTTTTGGATAAATTCTTTTAACACCGTGTTGCAACAAGTTTGCGACACAGATCTATCCATAGACACCCAACTTTTGTACACAGAAAAAATGTTATTCATAAATGGAATGAACGCCGTTAATTGCGACATCGTTCATAATATATATTGAAAAAATCATTCTATTTATGAACTATTCTTCGTATATACGAATCGAACAATTTGAGCGAAATTTATATAATAAACGCGTTCATAATTGTTATGAATTGCGTTCATTGAGGAATTCATATTAATGTTTTGAAGCAAAGCAGCGCAACCTCCACGTCACGTGCAATTCAGCCGAGCATAAAGGCGATACTTAAAAATAAAAAACCAGTCCACCAAAAGGAGAATAGAAAATACAACACAAAGTAGGTAGATAGGTATTTGAGTATTTGTGTATGATCGTATGTGTGCTTTGGCCATTCTATAAATAGATATTTTTATTCTACTGACGCGAGTAGTATGTTTGCTCCGGTTTTGGCTCAAAGGGGCTCCATGGAGCCGTAAGGAGCCATGAGGAGCATTTTTTAACAGAGGTGTTGTTATTGTTTTCAATAGGGATCATTTTTTAAGAGAGGTCTTGTTAGTGTATTTCAGTTGAGATCATTTTTTTATCAAAACCGTTCTAATTGTTTTCATATGGAGTATTTTTTAAGATGTGTGGATCATATTTTATCAAAAGCGTTCTAATTATTTTTATACGGAGTATTTTTTAACATGGTTGTATAATATTTTATCGAAAGCGTTCTAATTGTTTTCATAGGGAGTATTTTTGATACAGTAGTACGTTTGCGCCGGTTCTGGCTCAAAGGGGCTCCATGGAGCCATAAGTCGCCATGAGGAGCTTTTTTTAACAGAGATGTTGTTATTGTTTTCAATAGAGATCACTTTTTAACAGAGTAGTTATTAGTGTATTTCAGTTCGGATAATTTTTTAACAGAGGTGTTGTTATTGTTTTCAATAGGGATCATTTTGTAACAGAGTAGTTGTTATTGTTTTCAATAGGGATCATTTTGTAACAGAGTAGTTGTTAGTATAATTTCAGGTGTATTATATGTATATTATATACATTATAATGGCATAGCAATTGGGATGACATTTTAACATATGTTGTTAATGTTGATACATACATATATATTATATGTATGTTATGAAGGCATGCAGCCGTAAAGAGTAAATTTGCAACTCATATTGTTGTTGGGATAATTATTTCGGAGTAAGCTTTTTTAATGGCAATATTTATAAACGTACATATATGTACGTAATAATTTTGTTGTTGTATATTTTATAGAAGCAATTAAAATTTCAGTTTTATGCTTGATGATTTATTTTGCATGATCATCAAGAGAGTTGAGGAACAAAGGGTTCAATTTAAAACATTGTTGAGGAACGAAGATTTAAAACATGGCTATATGAATGAATGTTGTTATTAGACATATATTTTTTGGTGGGTAATTTTTTTGTTGTAAACAGGTAAATGCACTTCTGCATTAACGCATTGACACATATTTAATTCAAGGTGAATTTTACTATAATGGATATTGTAGTATATTTTTATTTTACAAAGTCATGGTCATTTAATTCGTTTAATTTGCTTATATGAATGAATGGGCCATAAGACTCCATTGGATCATTTTATGATATCCCCTTGTACTTATACGTCCATGTTTATAATCAAATTCAATCGGCTGTGCTGGTACTTGTACTCCATTTACAACTATATTAAATCTTTGTAAATTGAAATGGCGAAAGTTATACGGATTTTCCGAACGCTTTCCGAGCTTTATTAGTTACCATACCAAATATTAAGAAATTTGGAAGTTGTCCAATTATAACATTATCTAACAGTAGAGAATGAGTGCCGGGGTGAATGGTGAATGTCTTGATTTCAACTTTTTTATATGGATAAATAGCATTTCTACTTTGTAAAACATTATGATTGTGCCATTAAAATATTACTATTAATGGTAAGATGATTAATGTATAAGTTAGCTTCATGAATTTTAATAGATGACTCTCCATATTTTGAATCTTCTAGTATATAAAAAGAAGGTTTCTCCATATTAAGGGTTACTTTAAGATCCACATTATTAAGAAGATATTTAGATTGATTAAATATATCAGCATGAAGTTTTCCAATCAATTCAACTCGTTCTCCATTTTTAAATGTTTTCTTTCTAAACCTGGATTTTCATTCTCAACTATTGAATTAATTTTTTTTTATTTCTAATGATCATCCGCATGATTCAAGATGTGTAGATTTAGCATCATTTCATTGTTTTAAAAATGTTTCAATATAAGATCTATAGTGATAATTATTATCAGATTGGGATACATTTCTATTATTTAAATGAACATTACAGCTCCGAAATAATGAATGAAGTAAATTGTTTATGACTCTTCCACTTCCATTAATTTCAACAATTAATCGTAAATAAACACTACTTAGATAACTATATGTATCACCATTTCCGAGTGAAAGAAATTCTATTGTAGTAGAGTTGTCAATTGTTGCTATTGGACTATATGATACCTCCTCTGTTTTAATTATGCTAGTTTGTACAGGTGGTGACTCAAAAAGATCTAATTAACTTTTCATACATTCAATAAATCCTGCCATCATAAATTAATTAACAGTTGCCAAATATATCAGTAAACTTCCTTCTTCTAGAACGTTTAGTTTTCATATGATCTTTTTTCTTTAGTCGTTTGAATTTTATACGTTTTCCATTCCCATTTTGTATATTTCTAATTTTGCTAATAACTTTTTCTTTTAAATTTCGAACAGCCTTTTTACCCTGTTCAGTTAATATAGTTTTTATAGGTTTAGTACCTAACTCTTCCAAAACTGATTTTCCAATTTCGAGTGAATGGTTTTTTAAAGCATTTAATCCAGTTTTCATTAGAGGTTTTAGATGTGTATACAAGGCCGAAAAAAATGAACCAATTCCACGACCATTTTGAACAATTCTAGAAGAATGGTATATATCTCCTATATTATCCAAATTTGATCCGGATTGATTAAGATACTTACTTACTTAAATGGCACTTACAACCGTGGGTCGGTTTTGGCCGCTGAGATGAAGCCGCGCCAGTCGGATCTGCTTTGCGCGCGCTGACGCCAGTTAGAAATACCAAGCGTTGCCAGTATTCCGCATTAAGATAGTACTCAGAATAAATCTTGTCCATGGTTTACATATAAATGATATCAGTACAACTTATGAAGCTTCTTTTATATTACGAAAATGTACGTGCAATAAACGGGGTATTCATTCGACATAATATTTATTTTCTTTCCTTCATCATCTCGTATCATTATAGAATTATTATTTATATTTGAAGATTCCAATGGATAATATTCAATATTTTTAAAGTGAACATAATTTATTTCATTTAAACATGGAAATATTTTTAAGCATTTTATTTTTTGATCGCCTACATATCTGGGTTTAATAATGTCTGTGTACACAAACACTAGGTTGTATAGCTCGCTAGATCTTAATTTATAATTTGTATGTGAATTAAATTTTTCATAAGAATTCGATATAACATCTAACATTTTAAGTATTGTATTCTCCGATGCAAAGTGTCCATTAATACTGATTTTTACGCCAACCAACTCAGGGTTTTCATTTATAGTATCTTGAATGTCTAATTTTTCAGCTGACACCAGTTAGAAATACCAAGCGTTGCCAGGTTGTCCTCAACTTGGTCTTTCCAACGCAGATTTGGACGCCCTCTTCTACGCTGTCCACCTTCGAGTTTCGATTCAAGCACCTTTTTTGCCGTTCGTTCGACATGACCTAGCCAGCGAAGCCGCTGGATCTTGATGCGCTTACCTATGTCAATGTCGTCGAATAACTCATACGTGGTTCATCCTGATTCGATACTCGCTAGCAAAGCAGATAGGGCCAAAGATTTTACGGAGAATCTTTCTCTCGAACGCTCACAGTACTCTCTCATCGGTGGAGGCCAGCGTCCATGTTTCTGCACCATAAAGTAGGACGGGCATGATGAGTGACTTGTAGAGCGTTATTTTTGTCCGGCGAGAGAGGGCTCTGCTTCTCAGTTGCCTACTGAGCCCAAAGTAGCACCTGTTGGCAAGAGTTATTCTCCGTTTGATCTCCAGGCTGACGTCGTTGTTGCTGTTTACGCTGGATCCCAGATAGACGAAGTCCTTCACAATGTCGAACTTGTGGGTGTGAAAATCAGCTTTTTGTCCAAGACGCACGTACTCTTTTTTGCTTGTTGACACAAGGAACTTCGTCTTGTCCTCGTTCACCGTTAGACCCATTCGACGCGACTCTTTCTCCAATCTGGAGAATGCTGCGCTGACTGCTCGTGTGCTCCTGCCAATGATATGAATATCGTCGGCATATGCGAGCAGCATGACACTTTTGTTGAGGATAGTGCCGCTTTGACGGAGTTCGGCAGCTCGAACTATTTTCTCCATCAATAACTTAAAAAAGTCGCACGATAGGGAGTCACCCTCGTTCGGTATGAAATGGCTCGGAGAGGTCTTTTCCTATTCTCACTGAGCAACGTGTGTTGCTCAGGGTCATCCTGCAAAGCCTTATAAGTTTCGCAGGTATACCGAACTCAGACATTGCGGCGTATAATCGTTCCCTTATCGGAGTGTCGAAGGCGGCTTTATAGTCGACTAATAGGGGGTAGGTGTCGATCTGTTTTTCTAGGGTATTTTCCTGGATTAGGCGCAATGTGAAAATGGTCTATGGTGGACTTTCCAGGTCTGAAGCCGCACTGATAAGGCCAATCAGTCTGTTGAAAAATTTTCGAGCCTCATTCCTGTCCCCATGCATCTCAATCTCCTCACACTCACGTCTTTCTGCCTCTCTTTTTTTACGCCTGAAAAGACGTCTCTCTTCTCTCCTCTTCTCTTTGTATCACTCTTTCGCAGCTCGCGTAGCTACTGACTGCAGGGTGGATTTGTACGCAGCGTATTTCTCTGCAGTGGCCGCGCGACACTCTTGGTCATACCACTGATTCCTCAGGGGCCGTTGGAATCCAAGCACCTCTTCGGCAGCCGTACGCATAGAGCAGGAGATATGATTCCACTGCGCGCTTATATCATCGAGAGGAGGAGTGCTTTGTCTAAGCAGGTGTTAAGCGTGTGCGGATCTTGGCTGCTACAAGGTAATGAACCGAGTCCATATTGGCACCTCGGATAGTCAGTACGTCCATCACGCTCGAAGCGTGCCTTCCGTCAATCACAACGCGATCAATTTGATTTCGAGTTTTTTGATCGGGCGACAACCATGTGGCCTTGTGGATATCGAAATGTTCGAATCTAGTGCTACTAACTACCATGTTTCGTGCTGCGGCGAAGTCGATTAGCCTCGTTCCGTTATCGGAAGTGTTGGCATGGAGGATACATTTTCCGATTGTGGGACAATAGATGGCTTCTCTGCCCACCTTGGCGTTAAAATCGCCTAGCACGATTTTGATATCGTTGCGGGGGCAGCGCTTGTATGCGTTGCCTAGGCGCTCGTGGAAGCGCTCTTTTGTCTTGTCATCTTTCTCGTTCGTCGGAGCGTGTGCACAAGTTAGGCTGATATGGAAATATTTAGCCTTGATGCGGATTGTTGCCAGCCTTTAGTCCACGGGCGTGAACCTAGAGACAAGGTGGCGGAGTCTCTTGCCGACCACAAATCCACATCCAAATTCGTGTCTCTCCGCATGGCAGCTGTAGTATATATCACAGGACGCTTGTTTCGAACAGCCCTGTCCCGTCCATCGCATCTCCTGGATATTTTGATTATAACCAAATATATTAGGATACTCATAACTGGAAGTGTCAAAAATATAATTTGATGGATTAGTTTTTTGAACATCTTCATAAATGTCTTTATAGAAATCAATGGTATTAACTTTAATTACAAGCGAGTCTGTATCCGTATATACTAAACGAATATTTGAATTAAATTTGTTTTTAAGGAGTTATAATAAAAATCATACATTTTTAATTTTGATAGATCTAATACACAAAACCCTGTTTATATTGGTTTATTTAGCTTTACTCTGAGCTGTTCGGATTCAATTATCACCATATTTTCATCTATAATGGTTTGGCTATGAAAAGCTGGACTTGCTATTAAAGCTCTTGCTCCTTTTACTTTTCCTAAATTCTCCCAGTTACATGAAATTTTGACATTCTTTCTTTTTTCAACATTTTCCATAGTCTTCCCATATACTGCGTTATTCATAAGTTTATAATTTTTTTTTTTCAAATTCATTTTTAGCTTTTGATCTCATAACAGTATTCAGATCGATATATTTTTTAAGCCAACAGCTTTGTTGAAACTCTAATACTCTGTGAACTTTTAATAAAATTAGGCCCTGTTTCAGACATTCTTGAAGCATCATATAATGGATTTTATATTGAGTCTTATGAGTTAAATCTGCAATTAATTTCGGTACTTTAGATTTAGAAGAAGCAGGTGATACTTTACTTTCTGGACAAAATGGGAAATCATTATGTATATCATGTATATTCTCAGGATAACTTAAGTCTACTTCGAAAATTATTCCTTTATCAGAACTCATTGATAATGAATTAATTTTTTCTGGTGTGAATGTTTTAATATCTTTTTCATCCAAAAATTTAAAATCTTTATATGGTAATGGTTGTGACATTGCATAACCATATAAATTTTTGCATCAAAATACATTAAATATTTTGATTTCTCTCTAGGATTAAATTCATTCATAAATTTATTATTGGCTTTAACATGTCTAACTGAACATTGAGTTAGACCTCCTCGAATGCCATCCTGTATAAATGTATACTTATCTATATCTATTAATAGTTCTTACTCAATACCAGTACTTTTAAGCATAGTTTCCCAGGATAAACCAGGTGCTGTAAAATAATGGCATGGATCTAATTCATAAAATTTGAATGCAAATTTTCCTAAAATTTTCGAAAATATCTGCTAATAGTACAACGTCACAATTTAAATAATTTATTAAATAATCTTTCAAACTTTGACATGAAAATTTATTCCAAACTTGTTCTGCAAACATATAATCCTCCTCCGTACATTCCTTATTATTTAGTGTATTAAAGAACTTATCCCTTGGGGGTAATGCAGACTCATTCAATTTCTGAAAACTATCCAAATAATTATACGGAAACACACCCTTTCGTAATAATAATCTATGTGAATTATTTGAAAAGATTTTTTTTGTTATATATATTGACTTCATTCAATGTCTTTAATAATATGTCCAAGCTACTTGGTGGAAATCTGAATGAGTCTACAAACCTTATTTTAAAATTATGATCATCATTTAATTTAATTGTTTTGGTTATTGATATAAACACCTCTTTATTTAGAGGAATTATTTCAATATCACATTCAATATCATTTAAATTTCTCAAAAATAAATGTAAATCATATTTGGATAAGTTATGAGTAAATACAGGAAAATATTTAGTTGCTTTTGCTTTTAAATTACAATCTATATGTGCAGCACCTAAATATTTTCCTGTATAATGACAATGATGTCTTACTTTTGAACTAATATTATTATCTAAACTATTTTTACATATACATATCTTAAATTCTATAAACGATATCTTATCCATCTCCGTCATCTCGATGGGTCGAATATTCGCAATTGTATTCCAATACAATTGTTTGATTTTAGTTAGTAGCGTCTCTATTAAAACTTTGGAGCAATCACTTCCTACAATGAATAAACAGTAAAAATGTATAGTATACATTTGATTATTCTCAGTTTATATTTACCTATATATGTTTTCATTTCATCAAACTTGTCATCATAGGCTCCTTTCATATACCATGAAAAAGCAATTGAGTTTTCTAGTTCGAATATTTTCGTATTCTTCACTTTATGAGGGAATTCTATTCCAGTAAAATTAATACAATTTCCATCAATATTTATAATATCACCAGTAATATCCTCTATTCCATAAGATTGTATTCGAGATGGATTTTTGATATTTGAATACATAAGAGCTGATATAATTGATTGATAATATTGATAATATTGATAATAATTTCACACACGAACATTTTAAAATATGTTTTTGGATACGTTGGATTGAAGTGATAGATATACACTAAATATTGCTATTTAACTTCAAATCAACATTACCTACCATCAATATTTTTGCTGACTTATTAAAATTTTATTTTTTTTTGCATAGTAGGGATATCTCAAATTACTTAGTAAAATATAGAAAACGGAGTTTTTATAAAATGTACAAACATTATGAAATCGTATTCTGAATTTTATTGACTTCCGGTGTATTCCACTAGATATACTTTAAATTTTGCTGAATTCAAATTTATATATTCAGTTAAACATATATCATATTACATACTTTGATGTATAAAGGTGTTCTATACAATGGATATACTAATAAATTTTAATCGTGTTCACACTTTTAATATATAAACATTAAAAAATGGAGTGTGAATTTTGTCCGCATTTAAAATTCTCGACTAGAAACAATCTGAAGCGGCATATCCTGCGAAAACATAATTTTTCGCATAAAAAGGCAAAAATTTATAATTGTAAGTGTTTAACTAAATATATTTTTTAAAAATATATTAAAATTATTTTATATAAATAATAAAAAAAAAGTCGTAACACTCCCGCCAGTAAATTTGATAGATGTTGGAATTTGGGAAGGGTTGTTAGATGATGGACTAGATCATCTATTTCTTAACTTAGACGATCAGAGGATGTTAAATGCGGATCGCCATTATTGTAATTTAATGGACGATGATGATGATAAAATTTTATTAAACGCTCTTCTGAGTTTTGAGCAGATAATGCAAACATAAGTTTTATTAATTATTTGTTATATTGTTTCAAATCGTTTTAAGAATAAATAAATAAAACAATATATATATATTTAAATATTTTATTTAAAAATGAATATATTTAAAAGTAAGTATAGAGATACGTTTTTATTCATAACGTAAATCGAAAAGAGCCATACCCATTAATTCAGATTGTCGTCCTCTAAAAATAATAGACCACTTCTTCTCATTTATATTATATAAATATGGATCATCGGTTTCAACTTTTCTAGAAATTCTTGCTGGTAGATAAAACCATCTATTGTCTGTTAGATGTACAATTAAATTTGTTCCATTAATTGTGTTTTTCCATTCAAATTTAGAAATCCAGAATTCCTGATCAATGGGCAAGTCATCTACTCTAATGCGTGTAGAGAGGTTTCCTTTTGCTAAACTAATAATTTCAGCGAAATCCTTAAAATAAAAAAAAATATATAAATTAATAAATACAAAAATTTAAAAAAAAAAATCTTACCATATTTTTGTTCCTATCAAATTGTAATGTAGACGATAAATAACTTTAATTCAAATTTCGATCCATTTATATATAATGGATATCTCTTTAAAATGAGTTAAAAAGATAATTCCATTAGCATAAATATACTCAATTAAAATTTTAAAGAGAGTATATAAAATTTGACTCAAGAAAAAAACTAAATAAAATTAAACATGTTTTAACATGTTCAATCTTTAAAACTTATAGTATGTTGTTTAAAAATGGATCCCAATGGAGCATTATTGCTTCATGCAATTTTAAATAAAAACGAGTTGGGAAAGTTAAGTCACATGGGTAAGTTCGGTCACATGGGGCGGATTTTTATAGTCGGTCGGGCCCGACTATGGAATACCCTACACCTTTAGTGGGGATATTAATGTGGGATATTTAATTGCATACCTTAATTTTAAAGTTCTTAATTATGCTGAACCTCCCCACCCTCAGAATATTATTCATATATCAGAAATTTACGTTTTATATCCCCATAAATTAAAAAATTTATATAAAAATATAAAAAACTAAAAAAAAAATTTGAAAAATATAATTGGGCGGACCACGCCTATATTTAAAATTTTGAAAGGCTAATATTTCATAGTTTTGATTTTAATAATTTACGGATCAAATTTACACTATGAAAACCCGGCAAATAATGAAAAAAAAAGTGGGCAGATCACGCCCATTTTTGGACCACTTATTTATAGGTGAATTCTAACAATACGTTTTAAATTTTATAACTATAACTTGAATACTTTTCGTTATTAGTTCCGAAATAGTTATATAAAAGTGACTTGTATGGGAGGTGGGCGTGTCCGTTGACCGATTTGGCTCATTTTCAAACTCAGTTCCTACTTTTGGCTAAAATATATTCAGACGAAATTTCATCGCTTTCTGATCAGTATTTCTCAAGTTATTCTGTATTCTGCAAGACAGCAAGACGGACAGACAGACAGACGGACAGACAGACAGACGGACATGGCTAAACGGACTCGGGTGGTGATGCTGATCAAGAATATATATACTTTTCCATACCGGACACGCCTCCTAAGGGGCGTTACAATATATGCACATAGGTGTAGGGTACCTCATAGGTGTAGGGTATAATGATCCCAATGGAGTCTTATGGCCCATTCATTCATATAAGCAAATTAAACGAATTAAATGACCATGACTTTGTAAAATAAAAATATACTACAATATCCATTATAGTAAAATTCACCTTGAATTAAATATGTGTCAATGCATTAATGCAGAAGTGCATTTGTTTACAACAAAAAAATTACCCACCAAAAAATATATGTCTAATAACAACATTCATTCATATAGCCATGTTTTAAATTAGAATCTTCGTTCCTCAATTGAACCCTTTGTTCCTCAACTCTCTTGATGATCATGCAAAATAAATCATCAAGCATAAAACTGAAATTTTAATTGCTTCTTTACCATTAAAATGCTTACTCCGAAATAATTATCCCAACAACAATATGAGTTGCAAATTTACTCTTTAAGGCTGCATGCCTTCATAACATACATATAATATACTAGCTGGACCCGTGCACGACTCGTGCCAAGATTTTCTGAATTCAAAGATATGGAGCGATTTTATTAATATAAAAAACATTTTATTATTTATATGAGGGGCCCGTGCTTAGCTGTTGAAGTTTTTTTATTGGTTTTATAAATAAATAATTCTCCGCCAAAACAACTTTTCTCAAAGACAATTATTTCTCAGACTGCGCTTCACCGCAGAATTATTCCCAGTAGAAATCTTCCCCGCAAAATCCAAATAGAACGTTTTCCCGTAGAATTCTCCACGTAGAATTCATCCCGGTAGAATTGTTCCCGGTAGAATTCTTCCCCGTAGAATTCTTCCCCGTAGAGTTTTTCCCAGTAGAAGTTTTAGTGTGTTGGGTTTTAATGTAGTAAGTTTCGGTGTGGTGAGTTTAGATGTGGTGAATTTTGGAGTGGTGAGTTTAATTGTGGTTAGTTTTGGTGTGGTGAGTTTTAGTGTGGTGAGTTTTAGTGTGGTGAGTTTGAGTGTGGTGAGTTAAAGTGTGATGATTTTTAGTGTAGTGAGTTTTAGTGTGGTGAATTATTGTGTGATGGGTTTTAGTGTGGTGAATTTTAATGTGGCGTGTTTTAGTGTGGCGTGTTTTAGTGTAGCGAGTTTTAGTGTGGGGAATTTTAGGGTGAATTTTATTGTGGTGAGTTTTAGTGTGATGAATTTTAATGTGATGAATTTTATTGTGGTGAGTTTTAGTGTAGTGAATTTTAGGGTGGTGAGTTTTAGTGTGGTTAATTATAGTGTGGTGGGTTTTAGTGTGGTGAATTTTAGTGCGGTGAGTTTTAGTGTATCGAAATTTGAGTGTAGTGAGTTTTAATGTGGTGAGTTTAAAAGTGGTGAATTTTAATGTGGTGAAATTTTAGTGTAGTGAGTTTTAGTGTGGTGAGTTTTAGTGTGGTGAAATTTTAGTGTGGTGAGTTTAAGTGTGGTGAATTTTAGTGTGTTGAATTTTTGTGTGGTGAGTTTTAGTGTGGTGAGTTTTAGAGTGGTGAGTTTTAGTGTGGTGAGTTTTCGTGTGGTAAATTTTAGTGTGGTGAGTTTTAATATGGTGAGTTTAAGTGTGGTGAGTTTTAGTGTTGTGAATTTTAGTACGGTGAGTTTTAGTGTAGTGAGTTTTAGTCTGGTGAGTTTTTGTGCGGTGAGTTTTAGTGTGGTGAAATTTTAGTGTGGTGGGTTTTAGTGTGGTGAGTTTTAGTGTGGTGAGTTTTAGTGTATCGAAATTTGAGTGTAGTGAGTTTTAATGTGGTGAGTTTAAAAGAGGTGAATTTTAATGTGGTGAAATTTTAGTGTAGTGAGTTTTAGTGTGGTGGGATTTTAGTGTGGTGAGTTTTTGTGTGGTGAGTTTTAGTGTGGTGAGTTTTAGTGTGGTGAGTTTTGGTGTGGTGAGTTTTAGTGTGGTGAGTTTTAGTGTGGTGAGTTTTAGTTTGGTGAATTTTAGTGTGGTGAGTTTTAGTGTGGTGGATTATAGTGTGGTGAGTTTTAGTGTGGTGAATTATAGTGTGGTGGGTTTTAGTGTGGTGAATTTTAGTGTCGTGGGATTTTAGTGTGGTGAGTTTTGGTGTGGTGAGTTTTAGTGTGGTGAGTTTTAGTGTGGTGAATTTTAGTGTGGTGAGTTTTAGTGTGGTGAATTTTAGTGTGGTGGGTTTTTGTGTGGTGAGTTTTAGTGTGGTGAGTTTTAGTGTGGTGAATTATAGAGTGGTGGGTTTTAGTGTGGTGAATTTTAGTGTGGTGAGTTTTAGTGTATCGAAATTTGAGTGTAGTGAGTTTTAATGTGGTGAGTTTAAAAGTGGTGAATTTTAATGTGGTGACATTTTGGTGTAGTGAGTTTTAGTGTGGTGAGTTTTAGTGTGGTGGGATTTTAGTGTATTGAGTTTTTGTGTGGAGAGTTTTAGTGTGGTGAGTTTTAGTGTGGTGAGTTTTGGTGTGGTGAGTTTTAGTGTGGTGAGTTTTAGTTTGGTTAGTTTTAGTGTGGTGAGTTTGTTTTTCTTTTTCTTTCCTTTTTTTGTTTTTCATTTATTTTGGATTGTGGTTTTATGTGATTGGTTTTGTTTTTGAATTTGTATTTTTGCTTTTGTTTTGTTTTGTGTGGTGCTTTTGCTTTTTTGTTTTTATTTTTTTTTTTGTATTTGAGTTTTTTGTTTCATGTTCGTAGCTGATGAAAGTGCCGAGTTATATCGTTTTTAGGTTGCATGGGAGGTGCCACGCCTCTTTGTCCAATCCCGCCCATATATAGCCTATCATTCCTTCCAGACCATACCGCATCTGAGGTAAAAATTTCAAGACAATCGGATCAGCCGTTTAGACGGAGAAGCGGAACAAACGTGATTGCTTTTGTTTTTGTATTTTTGCTTTTGTTTTGTTTTGTTTTGTGCTTTTGCTTTTTTGTTCTAAATTTTTTTTTTTGTATTTGAGTTTTTTGTTTCATGTTCGTAGCTGGTGAAAGTGCCGAGTAATATCGTATTGAAAGTTTAGGTTGTATGGGAGGTGCCACGCCTTTTTGTCCAATCCCGCCCGTATATAGCCTATCATTCCTTCCAGACCATACCGCATCTGTGGTAAAAATTTCAAGAAAATCGGATCAGCCGTTTAGACGGAGAAGCGGAACAAACGTGATTGCTTTTGTTTTTGTATTTTTGCTTTTGTTTTGTTTTGTGCTTTTGCTTTTTGTTTTTAAATTTTTTTTTTGTATTTGAGTTTTTTGTTTCATGTTCGTAGCTGGTGAAAGTGCCGAGTTATATCGTATTGAAAGTTAAGGTTGTATGAGAGGTGCCACGCCTCTTTGTCCAATCCCGCCCATATATAGCCTATCATTCCTTCCAGACCATACTGCATCTGTGGTAAAAATTTCAAGAAAATCGGATCAGCCGTTTAGACGGAGAAGCGGAACAAACGTACAAACGTACAAACGTACAAACGTACAAACGTACAAACGTACAAACGTACAAACGTACAAACGAACAAACAGATTTATTATATTAATAGGATATGTATGTATCAACATTAACAACATATTGTTATGAAAAGAGGTAATTTGCTTCACTGTGCAAGCAATCAACAATAATAAATGAGTCGCAAGACAATTCAGCGCACTAAGCAATGTGTTAGAAAGAGACGGGAGACCATTCAGCGTACTGGGCAATGTGCGAGAAAGAGAGGGCATTAAAACACATGAGTGCGAATGAGATGCCAATAGCATGCGTCATTCACGAAACGAGTAGAAGCTTGTCGAAACGTGTCGAACTGATGCATGCAGTATATAAGGGAGCCGCATCTGAGGTACTTCACTTCAGTAGTGATTGTAAAGTGGTCG
Organism: Dryomyza anilis; assembly: GCA_951804985.1. Taxonomy (NCBI): domain Eukaryota; kingdom Metazoa; phylum Arthropoda; class Insecta; order Diptera; family Dryomyzidae; genus Dryomyza; species Dryomyza anilis. Next base: position 51,476,769 of record OX638133.1, on the reverse strand, counting down.
AGGGCATCTCGTGTGATAATTGTCAAGTTAAATTGTGGACATGCAGCAGTTGTTAGAATTTGTTATTAGTAAAGTTGTTTATTAAAGTAAATTAATAAAGTTAATTGTTATAATTTAAACCAAACATAAGAGTGTTTTTAAATTGTACACAATCCAGAGATACGAACTTGTAGAACAGTTTTCCGTGGACTGAATTTTCGTAACATTGGTGTCAGAAGTGGGATTGTGATACAAAATGGTTAAATTCGATCAACTTAAAGTCGACCAGCTAAAGAAGGAGCTGTCGATTCGTAATCTTGCAACTGCTGGTACGAAAGTAGAGCTGCAGAAGCGCCTAATGGAAGAATTGGAGACCCAAGGCATTCTTCTTGCGGAGCACGAATTTGAAATTGAAGCTGCAGCATCGTCATCGAAAAATCTGGACACAGGGGAAAAAGTACAGTCGCAAAGTTTTGATATGAGCCAGTTGCTCGGAGCAATACAACAACAGCTTCAAGAAAATTCAAACAAATTAGATCAAAAATTTCTAGAACATTCAAAACAATTTCAAGAAAATGCCAACAAAATGGAACAGAAACTTGTAGAAAATTCCAACAAAATGGAACAGAAACTTGTAGAAAATTCCAACAAAATGGAACAGAAACTACTAGAAAATTCAAAACAGCTCCAAGAAAATTCGACCAGAATGGAACAGAAACTTCAAGAAAATTCAAATCAGCTCAAATTAGACATGAAGCATGAACTTGTAGAAAATTCTAACAAAATAGAACAGAAACTTCAGGAAAATTCTGAACAGCTTCAAGAACATTCTAAGCAACTTCTAGAAGTTTCTAATACTCTACATAGCAAAGTAAATGAACTTGAAGCGCATATAAATGATGTTGATGATAAAATTCAAAGAAACAAAATCATGCCATTTTCAATATGGGTTAACAACGCACTTGTTGTTGTTGTTAAAACATGCGGCGAAAATATACAATGTCAGCACTAGTGACTATGAACCCAATTCGCGGCAGCGTTAAGCGGTTGAATTGTAAACAAATATGCACGCAATAAAACTACCTGATAGGCAAAGAAACTCATGACGACTTTACATTAAGGTTATCATGAGTTAATGAATTTTTGTATGAGTTGCGCTTTTTCTCACGGTCAGGGTTAAGAACTCTGGAGAAATCTCACGGTCAGGGTTAATAACTCTGGAGAAATGTGAAAATAAAGAAAAACAGCAAGAGATGTTTGAGAAAGTAGCATTGAAACTTAGTTTAAGTATTAGTATATAAGCTTTAGTTATTTAGTTCTTAAGACAGTTTTTATTAGATTAAGAAGTGAGTCCAAGAAGTGGAACAGTAAAAGGAAATAAAATTTATAAAGAGGATAAACTTGAAATGTAGTAAGTGTTATTATTTATTCAATGTCTTATTTTTAGGTGATAAAATAGGGACATTAACATTGGCGCAGCCGGTTTTAGAACCAAACACTCTAGATAGAGGAAAAATTATAAAAATATACACAATTTTGGAAAATTAGAATAGTTTCGTTGGAAAAAATATCTTAAACTGATACGTTTAATGGAAACTCTTCAATCAGAATTAAAAAAAGCACAACATGAAACAACAAAATTAAATGGAGAAATTGGACTTTTCATTGAACGTTTGTGGACAGAGATTAAAAGAATAAACGGTTCAAAAGACTACATTCAGCTAGTTAGAGAAAAGATTAGAACCACTGCTGTCACGAGAATAGAAGAAGCAGACATAATATTCTTATCATTTTTAGAAATAATAGAAGCTAAGACAGATTTTAGCATAACAGAGAAAGAAAAATTAGAGACAGAGTTAACAGAAGTAAAAAAATTGAATAATTGCTTAAGAGATCAAATTAAAACAATTTTGGATCACGCAGAACACTTAGACGAAAATAGAGGAAAACTAGTGGAAATTATTGAAAACCGGAATTACATAGACACACCGGAAACCTCTAGAAGTGCCCGATTCAGGGCTGAGTATGGTAGTATCACAGATGCACAAAAAAGAATTGTACAATTAGAAAATAGAAATAGACTACTACAGCAAGAATTAGAGTTACTAACCAACGACTCATTAATACATAAGGAAGCTGTAAATAACAGTGAAATAAGTCACACAGAAAAAATAAATTTCCCGTAATTTAAAGTGGGTATCGAACATATTGCAAAAATGGTGAACCATTTGGTTCCGATGTTCTCAGGTACGGACTCCAATGATTTACCCTCAGAAGTATGTAAATTCATACAAGGATGTGATTTAGCGGTAAAGTCAACAAAAGAAACAGAGTTTCAAGAATTTTAATCGTGTGTTAAGCTAAGAATGTATGGAGATGCATTCGACCTAGTAAAAGTTATTCAATTTAGCGTTCAGCACGGGCTTGGGACATTTTGAATTTAATAGGATGCCATTTTGATTGACGGGGGCACCCGCTACGTTTCAAAGAATAATGAACCACATTTTAACAGGATTACAGGGACTTGATTGTTTCGTATATCTGGACGATATAGTTGTGTATGGAAAAAAACATAATGGAGCACGAAATTAGACTATGTAAGGTGTTAGAAAAATTGAGAGAAAATAATTTGAAATTAAATACGGAAAAATGCAATTTTTTAAGGCATGAAGTAGTACACCCAGAAAAAAATCATGGTAAATTGATAGTATTTCAATAGAAAAACAATAATTTATACCATTAAAATTGGTCAATAGGATGCGTCCCATTAGTTCAGTAATATTGAAACTGTTAATACAATGCGTGGTTGTACCATAAATTTTATAATGTGATATTTTAATTACAAAAACCTACACAAAAACCTATTACAAAAACCTATACAAATTTAATGATACGTATTATTAATTTTATGGTATAGTCGAATTACATTTTCCTAATAATTTATTAAAACAGAATTGTATTTTAGTTAATTTATTGTATATATTATTTTATTTAAATGTCGAAATTGATATTCACTTTTACAACACACACATACAAAAACACTTCTTGATGTAAAAAGTTATAACACATTCAATATTTGCTTTGGTTTCCAATAATTGATTGTAGTACTTGAGGCTGCAGTTATTTTTGAGTCCGTTGCCATATTAGAAGTTCGATGTATTATTTATTTTCTGTAATAAATAAAAATATAAATATAAATATAAATAAATATGTAAATATAATTTATTTACATTAAATACATTGAGTCCTTACCAATAACGCGTTTAATAATGTGGAATATTACAAAAAATACATGCGACCATTTTGAGTAAACACGCTGAATGACGTACAAAACGAACATGTTTGTATTCGTTTTTGAGTTTTTTTACACCACGTTTATTATTATAGGAGGAAACCATTAAAACAACAGTATTTATTCTATTTAAAATAATAATATTGAAATATTTAAATTTATGGTACTGAATTTTTCAAATACTATTGAATTAATTAGAAAACTTTTGATTTAAAAAGAAAAAACTATTAATACATGAACCATAAGATCAATGGTCGTACCATAAAGTACTTAATGGTACATTTTCTTCTGAGTGTATATTTAGGGCACAAATGCTCGGAGTCAGGCGCAATGCCAGATCCCGATAAAATGGAATGTGTAAAAAATATTCCGGTACCCAAGACCAAGAAACAGGTACAAGCCTTCTTAGGTTTAGTAAATTATTACAGAAAATTCGTTAGAATATGGCAAGGTTAACACTACCGATTAATAAACTGTTGCGGAAGGATGCCAGTTTTGTATGGACAGACAAGTGCCAGGACTCATTTATAAAACTTAAGGAAGCAATTATTTCACCTAATGTTCTAACATACCCAGATTTTTCAAAACCATTTGTATTGAACACAGATGCAAGTTGAGAAGCTATAGGAGCAGTGCAGTCACAGGGCGAGCCAGGTTCTGATCGACCAATCGCATTTGCAAGTAGAGCTCTGAATGATGCAGAAACAAGGTACTCAACAATTGAACGAGAATTTTTGGCAATAGTATAGGCCACAAAAAATTATAGAGCGTATTTGTTGGGGTGTCCATTCACGGTTTATACGGATCATGAACCACTGTGTAGCATAACGAATTTAAAGGATCAAACGTCAAGGCTAGCCAGGTTCAGGCACAAGTTATCAGAATACGAGTTCGAAATAATTTATAAACCTGGCAAAAAGAATTTAAATGCTGACGCATTAAGTAGGTCCACAATTAGAAACAGAAATTGCGGCAGTTCAAACCCGTTCTAAAAATAAACCGAAGGCAATAGATCCACAACCGGACGTCAGTAAGCCAGTCTTGGACGACACAGTAACGGATATGGATGGTGAAACAATCTCGAGTCAAGTATTAACCGATCCTGAAGAAATTAAAACAGTACTTAGAGACTTTCACGACTCGCCGTTAGGGGGTCATCAGGGCACACTGAAAACATATTTTCGAATAAGAAAGCAATATAGGTGGAAGGGTATGCAAAAACAAATTAAAGAGTATGTAAAAAATAGCCCTAAATGTCAAGTTAACAAAAGTTCTAAGCTAACAAAAATGCCAATGGTCTTGACAGATACACCAACGCGCCCATTTGATAAAGTTTATATGGACTTAGTAGGAATTTTACCCGAGACAGGATCTCGCAATAAATACATTTTAACATTTCAAGACGATTTTTCAAAATATATGCTGTGTAGCAATACCAGACGCAGAAGCAACACAGTGGCTAAAGCATTTTATGATGAAATTATAACACGCCACAATATTCCGAAAATTATTTTAACTGACAATGGCTCTAATTTCGTGTCAAAGTTATTTTCTGATACATGCAAATTATTGGGTATTTGCATGTATCAGATTACACCCTATGCACATTACACCCTATCACCCACAGGCCAATGGATCATTAGAACGTAGTCACAGACCATTAGCAGAATATTTGAGATGTTTGGCTAAAGAGGATGGTTCCAATAAAGAGGATGGTTAAATTCGGCAATGCATGTCCATAATAATACGATGCATGTGTCAACTGGGCAAACACCTTTCCGAACACTATATGGTTATGATTCTGATATGCCAACTAATTTGAAACGTAAAGTTTCACCACTATATAACGCCGATGATTATAACAAAATATTAAAATATCAAATACAGCGGGCGCATGAAATAGTGAGACAAAATCAAGAAAAAGTAAAAGAAAAATCTAAAACAAGCTACGATAAATCATTAAATCCCATTGAGTTTCAAATTGGGGAAATGGTTGTAATGAAGAATCAAAATAGGAAAAATAAATTTTCACCAATATGGGTAGGGCCCTATAAGGTTTTGTCCGTCACTACCCCCGTGACAACGACAATATTAATAAAAGGAAAGGGAAAGAAAATACACAACAATTTGTTGAAAAAATACCATAATTAGAAATTGATGTATTAAGTGTTAAAATGCGGAAATATATTTATAAATAAATTACGAAAAGTTTAGTATTGTGTGATAATGAATTCCTATTCATTATAGGAAAACAGAAGAAACGGTACCCACAGATCGCTATGTATTACTTAGGGTTAATTTACTAGCATGTGGCGAACCAAATTTTATGGTTATGAAAACAATAACAATAAATAAGAAAGATTTATAAACGATAACACGAGTTTTTTTTTATACGAAATAAATGCGATAAAATATATTTGTACGAAATTGAGATATTGAACAAATAGTTAAGTACTGCTGAGCGCAGATAACTAGCATAGAAATTATGAATTGTAAAGTGAATTATGAAATTATGGTTGAATTATTAATTTTAAATTAAAATATAATGAGAAGTAGATTTTGATGAATTGAATTTTGAATTATTAATTTATGTTAATTGCTGACGAGCAAATAAATGACGAGTAAACAAATGCTCCAAATGATATGTAAGAAAAATGATTGAATTAAAAACTAGAAATAATATGAAAAAAATTATATAAATACTTTACTACGAATGAAAATTATGTTTTTAGAGCTAGTATATGCTCTAAAAGTGACTATTATGATTAGAGAAATTTTATAAAAATTATGAGAAATTGCATATAACAGTTGCAAAATGCATACAAGACTTTTTAGAGTTAGCAAATGATCCAATTATTATGTTAATATTTATTTTATTAAAGCAGCTAAATATTACTTCGGATAATTTACTAGCCTGTGCAATAAATTATGAGTTTATGTTTTCGATGTACTCTTTGAAAAGAGTCGACATCCGTAAGACTTTATGCTAATCTTAGGCTATTAATTAATTAATTTATAAATAAAACAACGAATTGTTTAAATTGTGAAGTAAAAACACAACAATACACGCACTACCTGCATTTTAAATATTAATCCAACAGCGGCCAAGAAATTGCGTTGAACGAAGCAAGAGTATGCTATGAGCGAGGTAATAATGGTTACAGCGCAATGCAAATTCTTGGCAACGAAATCGCAACCTATGCAATGAAATGTATTAATTAAGAAAATATAAAGTAATCCAATTTAACCAAGTTGTTAAAATTTTAAAAAATTTTGAGAAAATTAATTACCTCTATTAAAGTAATTAACGCAATAAATTATATGGTATAGATATAAGATATCAACCATTGCCTAGAAGCAAATCACTAGTACTAGCCTACGAATACTGGTCTGTAACTTGATCAATTGCATACTCGTATTAGTAATAGTATTAGGTAAACTGTAACGGAGACTTAAGATGATCACTTAGGTTCCGTTATGATTTACGAAAAGCAAGAAAATGAAAATATTTGAAGAAGTTGAAAATCAAAAATAGCTGAAAATAATTGATGATGTTGAAATTTAAAGATGTTGAAAATCAAATAGCAGAAAATAATTGAAGATGTTGAAAATCAAAAATAGCTGAAAATAATTGATGATGTTGAAAATCAAAAATAACTGAAAATAATTGAAGAGGTTGAAAAGCAAAATAGCTGAAAATTAAAGATGTTGAAAATCAGATAGCTGAAAATAATTGAAGATGTTTAAAATCAAAATAGCTGGTCAAAACCCCCAATTTTTCTTGGAATAAAAAGAACAGTTATTTTAAATTTTCGTTTTATTATTTTATTTTAATATTCTTTTTACATAGTATTAACTGCTGAAAACGTGAGAATAATTGAAGATTTCTAAAATCAAAAATAGCTGAAAAAATTTGAAGACGTATAAAATTAAAAGAGCTGAAAATATTTAAAATCAAAAATAGCTGAAAATAATTGAAGAGATTTAAAATCATAAATAGCTGAAAATAAGTAAAGATGGCTAAAACCCCAAAATTAAATTTTGTTGAAATAAAAAGAATGGTTGTTTTAAATTTTTTTTTATTTTTTATTTATTTTTATATATTCAGAAACAATTTTTATTAAGTTTTACTTCGAGTTACGATTCAGCAGGTGCAACGAAGTCAGGATGTCAGGTATGGGCTCTACAGTGTATCCCCTCGTTTTTGAGTTGAATAACATCATTTCTATGCTTTGAACGCATAGTATAGCTTCCTCTAAGGTGTTTCGACGCCTGCCTTCCTCGATGGTTGCTTTGACGAACTCGACCAATCCGGGCTCGTCCCAGCAGTGCTTTAATGACCACTGCCGGGCATATCCCGCGCAGAAGTCAAAGATACTCGAAGTCGCTATAATTGAGGAAATTGAAGTATTACAGAATTGAAATAATACAATTGAGATATGATACAACACTGAACGAATTATGATAAAGAAACTCAGGTATAAATACAATAAATTACACGATACCAAAACAAAAAAAAAAACAAAAAAAAAACGGAAGTATACGGGGGCAGAATATTGAGTAAGCTAAATTGGAAATTTTCTGGCCGATCCGCTTATGAAAGATAGTAGGCCGCAAATTTAGGGCGAGGTGAAGATATGTGGAGATTGTTTTTGTGAATGAATTCTTGTTTGAAGCTTTTTTTCTCTTACATCATACAAAAAGAAGATGATAATTATAATGCAAATAGAATTGCATATTTTATTTTAAATATATTTTGTGTTTAGAAAATTACAACGTATATACAGATGCATATTTTAAATGAAGAAGAAGATAATTTTAATGCACATAGAGTTACATATTGTATTTTGCAAAAAGAAGATGATAATTACAATGCAAATAGAGTTGCATATTTTGTTTCAAAAATATTTTGTATTTAGAAAATTACAACGTATATACAGATGCATATTTTAAATGAAGAAGAAGATAATTTGAATGCACATAGAGTTACATATTTTATTTCGCAAAAAGAAGATGACAATTATAATGCAAATAGAGTTGCATATTTTATTTCAAAAATATTTTGTATTTAGAAAATTACAATGCATATTTTATTTTGTGAATATATTTTAAATTAATAAGAACATAATTTTAATGCACATAGAGTTGCATATTTTGTTTCGTAAGAATATTTTGTATATACACAATTATAATATAATAGAGTTGCATACATTGCAGTAATTGTTATTACTCAGACTAATGTCTAAGGTCAATTTTCAGAATTTTAATGCAACACAAATAAGTATGTATACAGCAGTATAATCTAAGGTCAATTTTTTTGTTGTTGTGCATTACGCTGAATACACAATGAATAAAATGTACTGGAGCAACTGTGTATAATAAGATTATTTGTATATGGGTAGATTACTGCGATAATTAATACAAAATAGTATATAACAAACTTAGATATAAGTAAAAATTGGAGCGAATCAACTTCATTACATCTTCAACTCTGTGACAGGAAATTTAATATAAATTAAATAAGTGTATAATGTTGGCGATAAATTTGACTTTCCTGTTCGTAATGGTGGTCAATGGAGAACTCATTTGGAGACCGACAGCGTTGGATCAACACCCACTAATGTTCGAGAGAAAGTCAGATGCGTGGATTTACAACGACGAATGGACCGTGATAACAAAGTTTGTGCCGACCGATCTAAAAGAATTATTGAAGCTAACTGCCGACTTTATCACGAAGGCGCAAGATTCATGTAAGACAATGGAACAGCTTGTAGCCACAATGGAATACGTAGAGGCGTGTGGCATACCATGGAAAGAAACAGAAGCTGTCTTGACGAATGTACAAAAAACAAGCAACCGAATTAAGGGGATGATGGAGAAGCATGATAGCAGTGGCAACCATTACCAAGGAGGAAAGACAAAGCGAGCTATAGAGATAGTAGGGGAAGCTCTGCACTGGGCATTTGGAGTAATGGACCACCGTGACGAGCGTATAATAGGCAACCACCTGATGCAGTTGGAGAATAGAGAGCGCAAAACCTATGATGGAAAAACAAGTTACGGTGATGGCCAGTAATTATGATAAATTGGCCAGACCCCTGGAAGCAACGATAAAGGAGATAGAAGGGTTACAGATTGGATTGAACGCCACGCTGACGGACCTAGCCAAAATTAAAACACAAGAATGGATGGCTTCGTTGGAATTCTCTGTTAAAATGCTGCGGATTAAGACAATCGTGAACACAAACCTAATAGAGCTCCAGGGTCAGCAGACCAGGGAGTTGGCTATTGTAGAAGATCTGACGCATGGGGTACTACATCCAGATATACTCGATAAGGCGATGCTGAGTGAACTGACATCAGAACTGAAGCTGGCATCAGATTCCCGGTGGTTTCCAAATGATGTACTCAATGTACACATCGCGGCCCAAGTGAAGACATTTGCAAGCAGCGGGTCACTAGTAGCAGTAGTAAAAATTCCTTTACCAGAGCCTACCAGGTTCAATTTGTTGAAGGTGTATGCCGTTCCATTTCCAGGCCAAAAGGGATGGGACTTGGTGGCGCAGAACGCTGGAGAGTACATAGCGGCCAGCAGGAAGAAGGATAGGTGCCTAAAACTGTCAGGAGAAGACGTGTCACGGTGTGTGAAGCTCGCAGGGCAGTCAGCGATGAACAAAGGTGCTATACTGTGTCGAAATCCAGGAGTGGAGCTGACCAACGGGAGTCAAAGCTGTGAGGTTGGAATGCTGAGACCAGGTGAAAATCTGAGGGCAAGCTGTAAATTTGCGGCAGTGGCTGCAAACGTGTTTTATCTGGTAAAAACAGAAACACCCAACCGATGGTTATACAGAGGACATGATGAGTGATTTGTCCTACAGTGCGGCGAAGAAGAAGCCGAAGTAAGGCTAACTGGTTTTGGATATTTCGTCCTAAGTCAGGGTTGTTCCTTGAGAAACCACGAGTTGCGGATCGCGTTCAAAAATACACCTGTGATGTGGCATGAGTTCGAAATACAGCAATTCGACCACAGGGAACTCCAGGAGGCGCTGAGACTAGATGAAAAAGCAGCTAACCCGAAAGAAGGAGTGAAAGAAGGTGGTGGCCGCGGGTTATCAAAACCTTGACAACCTGCGATTGGAGTTAGCACGTGGACGCAGCACAGTTTTTGATAAGGGTTTTACTGAACAGATGTCCGTTGTAACCATGAGTACCTGTGGCGTGGTTTGCATACTTCTAATACTAGGATTATGGTGTCGAAAGCAAGCTGGACAAAGCCGTCGACGTCAAGGGGACTTCAAGTAGACTCGACTAAACGTTGCTGGATCTTCAAGCAGCAAGACCGTTGCATTCGAAACTAATGATAAGCAATCAGAAATAAGTAAGCCAGAGAACAACCAAGAGGATCTGAAGGCAACTCTGGGACTAGAAGTACCGCTATCACAGATGGGGCTCGCTGCACCCATGCCAATGGTAAGAAGGGTTTTGCTGTCTGCAGAGCCAACCATAATACCTATGGAGTCCAACGACGGAGAGAATTGGTACAAATCCAAGGTACCAGCGGGAAAAGTTCTATTTGAGCCCATCCAGGGAACTATAAAGGCATACGAGGAAGAAGAATATTTCAAAACAGAGGCACCGGTAAGCCTGTGGGAACGAGCAGTAACCCAACAGGCCACACGCAACTTACAGAGGACACTGGAGCAATTACAAAAGGAAATAGAAGACAACCATGAGGAAAACAACGGCAATAATGAGACAAAAAAAAAAAAAATTGGCATGGCACTTATTTACAGACAATCAGTCATTTGAATACAGTTTTCCTATTGGGCATCTCTTGCTGTTCATTAAATTAGGTTGCAATTGTTATTGACAACAAAAGCATGCCATTTTCAATATGGGTTAACAACGCACTTGTTGTTGTTGTTAAAACATGCGACGAAAATATACAATGTCAGCACTAGTGACTATGAACCCAATTCGCGGCAGCGTTAAGCGGTTGAATTGTAAACAAATATGCACGCAATAAAACTACCTGGTAGGCAAAGAAATTCATGACGACTTTAAATTAAGGTTATCATGAGTTAATAAATTTTTGTATAAGTTTCGGTTTTTCTCACGGTCAGGGTTAAGAACTCTGGAGAAATCTCACGGTCAGGGTTAAGAACTCTGCCGAAATGTGAAAATAAAGAAAAACAGCAAGAGATGTTTGAGAAAGTAGCATTGAAACTTAGTTTAAGTATTAGTATATAAGCTTTAGTTATTTAGTTCTTAAGACAGTTGTTATTAGATTAAGAAGTGAGTCCAAGAAGTGGTACAGTAAAAGGAAATAAAAATTATAAAGAGGATAAACTTGAAATGGAGTAAGTGTTATTATTTATTCAATGTCTTATTTTTAGGTGATAAAATAGGGACATTAACAGTAGCAGCGCTTATTGTGGCACTGAAAGGAGGAGCAACCGAAGTTTTGCTGACAGTTACAAAAAGTGAAAAACACAGTTATTCAGCGGTCATGGGTGCATTGCAACGAAAATACGGCAGTGACCACATGGCACATATTTACAGAATACAGTTGAAGTTCCGATAGCAAAATAATTGCGAATCGTTGCAGGAATATGCTGCGGATGTTGAGACATTTGTACATTTGGCGTATTCCGATTCAGCCTGTGATTTCTTGGAAATGTGCAAGATAAATGCATTCGTTTATGGCATACGGGGTCCTGAGACAAAACGGGCAACAATGACTAACCCAAAGGTGACATTTATGGAAACGGTCACCACAGCGCTTACGCAGGAAATAGCGTCTACATTGTGCAGACCAGCGGCGGAGACACTTGTACAAGATGAGGAGAGAGAAAATTTATGTCAAGGAGTAAGTAGAGCGTCCAAAGCCAGCATTAAATCCGAACATTATGTTGCCAACGGAAACACACAATTGAAAGGTAAATGCTACAATTGCGGAAAATATGGGCATATGGCACGCGACTGTCGTGAAAAACGTAAATGTGTAATTGTGCAACCACCAAAGAGATACAGACCAGAAAAGAGATCTGAAGATAGTCCGAATAACACCAGTTGCCATCTTGGAAATTCAGGCACTGTGTCGGCACGAGTGTGTACAAAGGAATCCGGAGAATGCCGGAGAGAAGATGAAAAAACGAACATAATTCACATTCGTTCATTGGGTGTCGTGCCAGATGATCAATGGAGTCTAGAGCAAATACGAAATGATCAAAAGATGGAACAACAAAGAAAACCATTATGGAAAGAGTTAGCATCCAACAGTCCAATCAGCAGGGCTTATTGGGCGCAGTGGCAAAGCCTGAAGCTACAAAGTGGTTGTTTGTACCGTGTTTGGGAAACTGAAAATGGCAGATCTGCACGAAATTTAATTGTTGTTCCCAAATCAAAAATAAAATAGATAGTACTGAAATGCCATTGTGGTTCCAATGGAAGTCACTTAAGCATTAATAAAACGGTTGAAGAAGTCAGAAAACGTTTCTATTGGGTCGGACATCAGAAGTCAGTCGCCTATTGGATTCACAGATGTAAGCAATGTGTATCTCCAAAAAGAAAACCCGTCAGAAGTTGCGGTAAGATAAATCAATACAACGTAGGAGCACATTGCGAACGTACTGTAATGGATGGGCAAAAGCCGATTCCAAAAAGTGTTTTGCATAAGAGAAAAAGTGAAGACCGAGACGAGTTGCATCGGTCCTTAAGGCAGATGATACAAATTCCAACTAGTAAGATAAAGTCCAGATACGACAAATTCAGAGGGATTTACGGAAGGACAACTTGTTTTGCTCTATAACCCACAAAGGAAGACATGCTTATCCCCTAAGCTACAAACACACTGGGAAGGACCATACAAGATAATTAAAAGAATTAACGATGTCGTGTATCGGATTCAGAATACTGCAGGCGTTAGACGAAAAATGAAAGGGTACATTTAGAAAGGTTGGCGCCTTATAGAGAGAGAGAGAGAATTTACATCTGTTCGGGACGATTTGCTCCACTGTGCAAGCAATCAACAATAATAAATGAGACGCAAGACAATTCAGCGCACTAAGCAATGTGTTAGAAAGAGACGGAAGATCATTCAGCGAACTGGGCAATGTGCGAGAAAGAGAGGGACGATCAGCGCATTAAAACACATGAGTGCGAATGAGATGCCAATAGCATGCGTCATTCACGAAACGAGTAGGAGGTTCTCGAAACAAGTCGAAGCTTGTCGAAACGTGTCGAACTGATGCATGTAGTGTATAAGGGAGCCGCATCTGAGGTACTTCACTTCAGTAGTGATTTTAAAGTGGTCGAGGGCATCTCGTGTGATAATTGTCAAGTTAAATTGTGAACATGCAGCAGTTGTTAGAATTTGTTATTAGTAAAGATGTTTATTAAAGTGAATTAATAAAGTTAATTGTTATAATTTAAACCAAACATAAGAGTGTTTTTATTTTGTACACAATCCAGAGGTACGAACTTGTAGAACAGTTTTCCGTAGACTGAATTTTCGGAACAATATATTAAAATGTCATCCCAATTGCTAATAATGTATATAATATACATATAATACACCTGAAATTATACTAACAACTACTCTGTTACAAAATGATCCCTATTGAAAACAATAACAACACCTCTGTTAAAAAATTATCCGAACTGAAATACACTAACAACTACTCTGTTAAAAAGTGATCCCTATTGAAAACAATAACAACATCTCTGTTAAAAAATGCTCCTCATGGCGCCTTATGGCTCCATGGAGCCCCTTTGAGCCAGAACCGGCGCAAACGTACTACTGTATCATGTTAAAAAATACTCCCTATGAAAACAATTAGAACGCTTTCGATAAAATATTATCCAACCATGTTAAAAAATACTCCGTATGAAAATAATTAGAACGCTTTTGATAAAATATGATCCACACATCTTAAAAAATACTCCATATGAAGACAATTAGAACGGTTTTGATAAAAAAATGATCTCAACTGAAATACACTAACAAGACCTCTGTTGAAAAATGATCCCTATTGAAAACAATAACAACACCTCTGTTAAAAATGCTCCTCATGGCTCCTTATGGCTCCATGGAGCCCCTTTGAGTCAGAACCGGCGCAAACATACTACTGACGCGTCATTCCGCATGACGCGCAGTGATTATTTTGACAACTCGTCGCGACGCGTCGATAGTCGATGATAGCATATACAGTTCTAAGTTTTTATTATTTGTATGTCATTTCATACAAATCGTTTCATTTGTTGTTTACAACTACAAAAAAAAGTGCACCGCAAGTACTTAACATCACGGAACAACAAACAAGAGCAACAGTAAGAGTAGATATAAAATAAAATGTAAGTAGTTAAAAAATAAATAAATTAAAAGAATAAAATAAAATAAAAAAGTAATATAATAAAATAAAAAAAAAATAATACAAGAAAATAAAAAAATAGTTTTATTTTAAATAGTTTAAAGTTCGTAAATACCATGAATTTTTCATAAATATTATGAAACCGTTCATCAATATTATGAACTTTTTCATTACGGTTTTAAGAACGATTCATAAATTGGATGATTTTTGTCATTGGTTGAGAAATAATGAAAACATCATAAAACTGATGAACAAGTTCATAAATAGTATGAACTTTTTTTCTGTGTAGGTTATTGTGCCAATATAGTTCTCAGAAAATAATGTTTGCAACAAATCCGATATAATACTGATATCTGGACATTGCGTGCAATTCAGCAAATAACATGATGATAGCAGTACGTTACATACTAAATTATGAAGAGTTGTTTTGTATGAGCTTAAAAAAGAATAATTCTGCGTATGCTTTTTTGTTAAATCCTCCAGGTGAGCGCCCCGTATCATCAGTTTTACATTTTCATGTATTTTGCAAACGCAAACTGAATGAATGCCTTTCCACCAGCTAAAATGCACTATTTAGGACGAATTTCAGTGAACTTAGAGAAACCTATTTTTATATCAGGATTATTTTGCTAATTTTGGTAAATTTCTTTAATGCTACCCAGTACTAATCGTGTTTGGACATGATTTTTAACACCGTTTTTTTTAAAGAAACATAGTCTTTCTTTCCTGGAATCTCTCTGCTGACATCAGGGTCATAATAAAATGTCTGAATTTGACTTTTAACATCTTCACTTAATGATTTCACAGGCCTTCAATTTGGGGAAGAACCAATGCCACGATTGAAATGAATATCACTGCTTTTAGCGCTAAACTGTAAGGTACGTTGAAGACTGCTAGAATTTTTCGAGCACCCCAACTTTTTGGTAGCATTGTCAACAACATGACCATTTCGATGTATTTTTTTCTTGGTTTATCGTGTCTCGAATTTCTGGGATTATTTTATCCATATCACTTCTGTTAACATTAGTATCTTCGTTTGTAAACACTATTTTTAATAGATTTTGAAATGCAGAGTTAATTTCAATAAGTTTTCGCTTTTCCGCCGTTTCGGATCTTAAATCTCTTCTTTTGTCTATATCTGTTATTCCGATAAGTGACAGAAAAGCACTTAATTTTAATATGTTAGTTTCTTGTAAACTAAATTCATTCATATCATTGTCAATTACACAAAAATCAGCACAGTCCACTTCTGAAATAGGATTAAGCTTTATTATTTGCGTAAGTTTTGATCCGAAGATTTCTTTATTTTAAGTATACATGAATTGGAAATCAGTTCGCCAATTTTTATGTTATATTTGTTCCCGAATGATTTTCCAATAACACGTAACTTTTTTCGATCAATATTTATTGTATGTTTAGCTTTTTTCAAAGGTATACAGCACCGTCGTAGAGACATTTTTCAATTTTATGTTCTTTTAAACAAATGCTAAGAACACGAATTCTATTATGTTTGCACAATTTTTTCAATGGTCTAGATCATAATTTTTTTTTTTGGCTGTCAATAGTATTCACTATGTATGGAGAGATAGTTCCGAAACTATGATAGTTCCGAAACTATGGCAAACTCCATCGAAATTATTTTTCTAATGGACGGAGAAAAGTCCACCATTTCATCAAAATCGGATGACATCGTGCCAAGATTTACATTTTTGACGTGGAATGACCCATATATCATATACAAACTATTTAAAAATTTAGAAAAAACATTGCGAACTTAAATTAAAAAAATAATGCAGAGAGATCTGAAAATTGTGATAAATTACTCTCTTGACACACTTCTTAGGTACCGTCAACTGGGTTGACTTTAGACTTTCAGAGGTGACTTTGGTCAAACAAAAAATAATGTTTGCAATCAAATTTTTTCAGCATCCAAGTGACTTACAGATTTCAATTCTTTTACAATAATTTTCTTTGAAGCATTTTCTATCTGCGTAATGATATTTCCTTAACTTTAAACACTCAAATTCCAACATATTAACATTTTTGTAAATTTAGCTAAAAAGCATTAATTTTATTTACGAGCAAAATCAATTTCGTATGTAAAATATACGTATGCTATTAATACGTTACATTGTTTATGTTAGAAATTAATATATTTTCTTTCTAATAAACCAAATATGTATTGTCATTTTAGTCCATTACTATTTTTAATTATTTATTTTATTTAATCGATCTTAAAATTAATGTATTTGGGGTGACTTTGGCCCGAGTTAAATTCGCCCCAAACTATACATGGGTGTGACTTTGACCCGGTTAAAACCCACACAAATAATTCGAACGTGTATACCCAATGTTAAAATAACTCATGTGAAATTGTAGGTTGATTTGTTCCATTCTTTTCCAAATATATACTATATTTTCCCATTTTTAAAATAAAGGTGTTCAAATTTTAGTTACTTTTTTATTTAATGTGAGATATTGACATAACAATATAAATGGAAAACAATGGAGATGAGTTAATTGCAAGACTAAGGCGGGTACAAACTTGAAGTGGCCATTATTTATCTAGAAATATTGAAAAAAACATCAACATAAGCCATTTACTAAAAAAAGAAGTGCAAAATAGTCAGAATGTATTTTTTGTAATTGATATTACATATTAGTTGACTAATTTACTTGATTAATTCCATTAAATATCCTTGTTCTAATGAAAAATACAAAATGTTTTTTATCTTTTTCATATTAATCCTTGCTACTATACTTATTATTCGAAATATATGGCTTTCAAGTGATCTGGATTTTCAGTAAAACATTTATGATGATATAGTGTCATAGTCTTCTTATAGTTCCAGAAAAACATAGATAAAATTGGTGATTAACATGTTTGGGCCAAAATCACCTCACCCGCGAGGTGACTTTGAACCATTTTCATTTTTTTATAATTACTGTTATTACACCATGAAATTTTGATTACTGATGCTAAAAGAGGACATACTTACAATATTATATAAAAAAAATAAATATTAATTCCATTAGAAAATAGCGAATTATGAGTATTACAAAATCAACATATACAGTTTTTCGGGTCAAAGTCACTCCATTGACGGTAACACAATTTTTTTTTGATTTTTTGCAAAAACTAATATCTGGAGACAAATTTTATTTATTACAAAAAATCGCGCGATTTTTTGGAAATAAAATTTCCCCTGCGGCGCTTCAGTTTCGCATAAATTCAGAAAATATCTATTTGTTTATTTCATATCGATTGTTTTATTCATTAAAGAGAACTAATAAATTTTATTTACAATAAATCGCGCGATTTTTTGGAAATAAAATTTCCTCTGCGGCGCTTTAGTTTAGTATACATTGGACGCTTCAATTTCGCATAAATTCAAAAAATATAATAAAAAACATATCTTTGTTATATTCACTAAAGAAAAGAATGAAATTTTATTTACAAAAAATGGCACGATTTTTGGAATTAAAATTTCGCCTGCGCCGCTTCAGTTTCGCATAAATTCAAAAAATATCAAAATAAAATTATATCTTTGTTTTATTCATTAAAGAGGAGAATTAAATTTTATTTACAATAAATCGCAAAATAAATAAATTCGATTTTAAAAAGAAATTCAAAAATATAGACATAACCGCCAATGGGTTATTCATAGTTGGACATAAACCCCAAATTCGAAATTCGAAAAATTGGGGGTTATGTCCGAAACACCGACGGTCATAACCCCCAAATTCGAATTGGAGGTTATGTCCGTTGGGGATTATGCCCCGTTGGGGGTTATGCCCTGTAAGTGTGCGTATTTTGTTTTCGAAATATTTAAAGGTGACTCAAACATTTTCTTATCGTCTTGCTGATGGAAATATTTTATACATATTTTTTTTAATTAGTGATTGTACTTTTTTATTAATTCGCCATTTTCTTAAACATGGTTTGTACTGTTGTTAAAGCAGAAGAATACAATTCATACTCGTTTGTATAATAGTTCATATTGCTAATACAGTTTAAATGATTTGTTTAAATATTATTTTTTTTTACAAAAAGTCAAAAATCAAAGAATATTAAATTTTTAGTATTATGTATTAAATTTACATGAAATAATTTGGAAATTTTAGTGTGAATAGAATAAAACAATACATGCCAACTTTCTTACGTACTGTATTTCATCGACATTTTGTGATAATAATGATAGGCGGTATTGTTTTAAATTGTTTAAAAGCTCCAAATGTTGTGTTTCAATGTCGTCGACATCATGTATACCAAATCTCAAATTTGCAACTTTGTGTAGTTGGCGGTATTGTCACATGTAGTTAAGCGGTATTGCAGTATCGCCGACGATATGCTATTTAATCTATTTCGAATAAAATGTAATCACATTTCATTCCTAACATGTACATTAGACTGATTCAAACTTCAAAAATTTCAAAATGTTTCGCATTTATGTCAAAAGTCGACTACTATCTTAAGTTGGACATTATTTTTTGATTATTGGTAACCCTGTAGGACATCTAACATGGACCATGTCTGGATTCGTACTTCGTACTAATATTGGCCCGATTTTCATACATGGGATTAGCTAATAAAGTCTACTTTAAACGGTTTTCTAAAAAATTTAGTGTGATACATATGAGAAAAACATAATTTATTTAAAATCATTGTAACTGACTTTAATTTACCAATAACTTCCGTAGTTTTTCGATTAAATGATAATGATTAATAGATTTGAATCAAGTATACCTAAAATTATAAGAATACAAAATTGTAGAGCTGGAAGTCTTTACCTCTATTTGTTATCGTAATTAAAAGTTGAAAAATTGAAAAAAACCTAATGAAATTCTCTAGGTTTTTTGTGCTTCTTCTCCGTATATGTTTGAAGACCTTCACTTTAGGATCACACTTGCTAAGAAACAGGCACTCGTTACACTTGGGAGATAGTTTAGTATATGTCTAATTTGAGTAGCATTATTTGTTAGATTGATATAAGGTGGTGCAATATTTAAACCATTTTTTTCCCATTTTCAAAATGTCTGTGGTTTTTCGCCGGAGCACGTATATTAGGGCGGATCGAAATTTTTTTCCAAAGTTGTAATAGGACTTAAAAGTTACGTTGTGCTGCTAAAGCTTACCACAACAAATTTTAGTCGAAAAAAATAATGTCATGTGTTCGCGCATTGCAGATGAATTTAAAAAACACTTTAAATATATATTTTTATTTTTTTACCATCTACATAAAGTTTTTTTTGGATCGTAATAGACTCAAAAAATTAGATATTGTATCTATTAATGTCCTCCTAAAATTTCATCAATTTTGAATAAAATCTTATGCTTGCGCGCATCGTCCTTGTAGTTGAAAAAGTACAAAAAAATCGATAATTTTTCTGGTTAAACCGTTCTAAGATCGGAATGGGTGGTTATTTTTACATGTTATTTTTTTTATATATATTCTTAGGTATGCTGAATCCAAATTTGTTAACGGTTAATTTCTATCGGGTGTAGTTTAAAAAAAAAATTGCTAAAATCTGTTTCTTTGCCCATTATAAAATTTTTTACTAATTACATCATATTGATTTAAATTTTGTTGTCGTTATTGGTCTTAAAAGTTACACCATGGTCCTCGAATTTCCCTCATACAATTTTAGTAAAAAAATATCGTCCTGTGCTCGCGAATAGCAACCGAAAGTAAAAAATTCCTTTAAGAAATATAAATGAATGTTTAGGTTAAAAAAATGTGTTTTGGATCAGAATAAGTTCCAAAAATTAGATTTTGGTTCTATTAACGCCCTCCCAAAATTTCATAATTTTTAAAACAAATCTTGTGGCTGCGGATCGTCCTTGAAGTTGAAAACAAAAAAATCGTAATTTTCTTTGATGTTGTTTGATGTTCTTTGATGTTTTTTTTTAGCGAAATTGTTTTTGGTCAATTCTAAGACCATTATATTACTTACAAACCTAATTACGCCAAGAAAATCTCAAGCAATATGATGTAAGAGTAAAAAAAATATATAAAGGGTAAAGCACCAGAATTTAGAATTTTTTTTTGAAAAACTTTAGCCGACAAATATCTACAAAAAAAATTACATGTAAAAATAACCACCCATTCATTCCGATTTTAGAACGGTTTTACCAGAAAAATTGTCGATTTTTTTGTACTTTTTAAACTTTAAGGAGGATGCGCGAGCACAAGTTTTATTCAAAATTGATGAAATTTTAGGAGGACATGAATTTTTTCGGTAAAATTTTTTTTTTTTGGTGATTTCTGATTGATTTTTTTTGCGTCTTTTTTCCAATTTTTTCTAAAATGCGCCCCAAAAATTTATTTTGCGCCCTTTTTTATATTTTCTCATCAAATACAGTGAATAATGAATTATACACAACTGTACTTCTTTAATCAACCGTTTTATTTGCTTAAAAAAAATATATATAGGGTGCGGTCGGATCTGTGGTACCCTAGAAAAAACGATATCCGGTGCATCTACATATTTGATCATATAGGTACATTTGAGTACCTATATGATCAAATATGTAGGTAATAATGCCACATTTGTAATTATATGGTTATTTTTATGATCTAATAACCATAGCCAATAAAATGCTGATTGTTGAGAAAAATATTTAATTATTTATCAAAATGACGAAGAAAATTTTGAAATGAATAGGTCACGCTGAAACGCTTTTTTAAAATTTTCTAGAAGTGGCCTAACAGTTAATTATAATATTTCGTTGGCAAGTTATAGCGAAGAAACACCGCAGGCGAAATTTTTTTATAAAATATTAAATTTTATATTTTTTAAAACATAAATACAAAAGTGTATAATAGACTCCTGATTAAATTTCTTTTCGTTTGGATATCCACACTTGCATCTATATATTATTCGTGTATAAAATGAACTCAGTTGTTAAACCTAAAAAGGGTCCTGAGGTTACTGGGGTTATCGGATCATGAACATAATAACATATTAATCGTGAGATCAATATCTTTCATTTCAGTACCTACATGTTAATATAGGTAGGTGTATACGGTTTCGATTTATCTGGGGTACCACACTTCAGTTGGTTATCTAAAGTTCAGCCAATTTGTTTGTTTGTTTGGAGATTTTTTGGTAGGATTTTTTTCCAAACATATACATATATATATATATATATATATATATATATATATATATATATATATATATATATATATATATATATATATATATATATATATATATATATATCAAAAATAATAATGAATTTTGATTTTAATAAATATGTATCTAAAATAAAAATTATATTTGAATTTTGAAAGTATTTATCAAAAATAATTATTTTTAACTTTAATAATATGAACTTTTATTTATATTTCTCAAATATAATTATTAAAAATATTTTAAAATTTAACAGTCCTATAATAAAAATATGACCATAAATTAAAAATGTTCATCGAATGTTATCTAATGGTACCCTTTGTTTTACAGTGCCATCATTTCTTACAATGACTTTTTAGATATAAATTTGAAAAAAAAAATATATTTTTGGTCTCTGATTTTACGAAGCTGTACATATCTCAGTATCCTTTGGAAACAAAATTCAATTTGTGTATTATATTAAAGGTAATCAATACCGACATCTCGTTGGAAAACTACTTCAGATATACACAATGTATTTTTAATGATTATTTTCACTTAACAAGTCAGCATATTTCGAAAACCAAAAATATTTGAATTTGATTTTTTTTTTAAGTATAACATTTGTACCAATTGTACCATTTGTACCAAACTTAAGTTTGATATTTAACCTAGTTTTTTGTACCATTTATTCAAGAATTAAAAGGTAATAGTTATTTCACCAATTATTAAATTAATTTACAACAATTTTTTTTAATTTCAAAAATACTAAAAACGTAAAAATCGGATTATAAATCGTCGTTATAGAACTAAAAGTCATCAAATAAATTTTGTTTCAATATTGATTTTTTTTTGTTAATTACTTCTTCAATTATAACTTGAAACAATCATAACCTTTTAGCGCAGTGCCGAATGGACATACTTAAAAACTATATTTTGTGAATAATTGATTTTTAATTATGAAAAATACACCAACACATCTTAAACTATGAATTGTCGAACTTTTATCAAACTTTCATAAATGGTATTTGGACTTATAGTAGTACAACGAAGATATACAAAAAAATATGTATATTTTTTAAAAACTAAATTCAAAATCATCTATTTGGCAATTTATTCTATACAAAAATTCTAAAAAAGTCGAATTTTTTTTAAGTCGAATTATAAAAGTTGTTTAAAATTGTCTATGGTTATGCGCCTATAATGTTTAAATTCGATTTAATATTTATACCCCGAGACAAAATTTATGTAATTTTTCAGGAATATTTCCGGCCAACACACAGATAAATGGAATATTTTTGGAAGTGTATAGCAGGTAAAATTTTGTGGAATTTTAATGACAGATTCACGGCATATTTTGGGATCGGGCAGTTCGAGCAGACAGCTTGTGATACAAATTCCGCCTATCTCTTTTTAAAATATGTCGAAAAAATGTTTCTAAACTGTCTCGACATTGCCTAAAATTTTTGTCTAGGGACATTTTGATATAGATCTCAAAACACTTAAAACTCGAATTGTGTATTCTTCAGAATCATTGTCAAAATACAATGGCGCATATTAGTAGACAATTTAAAGTCAACTTTAAAATAAAGTTACCCGATATTTTGGGCAATTTTAGCGAAGATTAAAATGTCAAAAAGTTTTTTTTAAGTCGCAAAATTTAAAAAAAGCGAACAATTAAAAAGGTAATTTACAGAATATTAGTAATATGGAAATAGTTAGTAATTTTTACACAAAGGCGCAATGTAGAGAGAAAAGCTCAAAAAGGAGTAAATTATTCAAATAACAATCAAAATTAAAACAGCGCATAACTTAAAGAATTTTGTCGTCTTTACAAGCGCAAAATTATCAAAACAAACCAAAAATGAATATGACGCATATTTACTCTGTAAATTAATTGTGTTTTTTTCTTTTTGAAAATTTGGCGCCGTTTCTATATTTTGCGATCTTTTAAAAAGCCGTAAATATTCTGCATTTTAAGCGCTTTTTCCATTTTGTGTTTATTTTTTTGAAAATTTAGCCCCTTTCTCTGTAGTTACCGGTCTTTTAAAAAGGCCTAAAAATTCTGAAATTTTGCGCCTTTTACTATATTTAGCGCCCATCTGTAGAGGCGCAAAAATTTTGTAAATTACGCGCATTTGCAATTTTATGCTTTTTAGAAAATGTTGCGCCTTTCTGTATATTTTGCGCCCTTCTACAGAGGCGTAAACATTTTGTAAATAAGGCGCATTTGAAATTTTATGCTTTTTACAAATTTTCAATTTCAAATTTACGTACGTGTTAGAATAGGAAGAACTCATGGGGTTCAAAGGTGTGCTATATCATTGATAAGTAATTTAATTTTCTAAAACATGAGTTAAAAGTTGTTATTCACTTATCAACATATTATACTTTATAATCAACTAGCTGGACCCGTGCACGACTCGTGCAAAGATTTTGTGAATGAAAGGAGTGTGATTTTATTAATATAAAGAACATTTTTATTAATTATATCAGGGACCCATGCTTTGCTATGGACGTTATTTATTGGTGTTATAAATGTAGTAACCAAAACAAAAATAATTCTTCTTAAAATTATTCCCCGTAGAACGCTTTTAAACGATAAGTTTGGATCAACAAACAAACAAACCTAGATCCTTCACAACAAATACCCGACTTACGAGTTTCTCTTTTAGTGTATAATTGTATTCTGTAGTATTTCTCATGACATAATATTCCTAAAATTTGAAACTTTGAAGCGCGATGTTCTATATTTTACACAATATGGATATACATTTACATAAACATATCCTTTGAATAGTTAATGTGTGTTAAGTTATAATATGAAACACTGAACACTTAAAAAAATATTCTAACGAATATGGAGGTATTTTACGAAGATTTTCTTTAAAATTTCTGTATTGTCAAAATTTGTGACGTAAAATTATTTTTTTTTAATTATTTTTTTCAGGTACTCCTTTGTCAAGTTCTAATAGATTAGAAGGAACAAATCGATCCATTGAAAAGAATCAATGCGACAATGTAATCAATTTCCTGATACGTTTAGCTTGCCAAGTAAATGATATGCCTATTTCAACAGGAGTTACATCACCGGGTGAAAGTTTGTCAAGAAGGTATTTTACATATTATATATTTCTAACTAGCTGAACCCGTACACGACTCGTGCAAAGATTTTATGAATTCAAGGTTATGGAGCAATTTTATTAATATAAATAACATTTTTATTATTTATATCAAGGACACGTGCTTCGCTGTGGACGTATTTTTATTGGTTTTATAAATGTAGTAACCAAAACCATACTAATTATTCGATAAAACAACTTTTCTTATGGACAATTCTTTCTCAGAGTTGTCCATAAGTGTGGTGAGTTTAAGTGTAGTGAATTTTATTGTTATGTGTTTTAGTGTCTTGAATTTAAGTGTGGTGAATTTCAGTATGGTCAGTTTAAGTGGCTCAATTTGAATGTGGTGAATTTTAGTGTGGTGAGTTTTAGTGTGGTGAAATTTAGTGTGGTGAAATTTAGTGTGGTGAGTTTTAGTGTGGTGAATTTTAGTGTGGTGAGTTTTAGTGTGGTGAATTTTAGTGTGGTGAGTTTTAGTGTGGTGAAATTTAGTGTGGTGAATATTAGTCTGGTAAATTTTAGTGTGGTGAGTTTTAGTGTGGTGAATTTTAGTGTGGGAGTTTTAGTGTGGTGAATTTTAGTGTGGTGAGTTTTAGTGTGGTGAAATTTAGTGTGGTGAGTTTTTGTGTGGTGAATTTTAGTGTGGTGAATATTAGTCTGGTAAATTTTTATGTGGTGAGTTTTAGTGTGGTGAATTTTAGTGTGGTGAGGTTTAGTGTTTTGAATTTTAGTGTGGTTGATTTTGTTTTCTATCCTTTTTTATTTTTCTGTTGTTTTTGAATTATAGCTTAAGTTTTGTTCTTTTACTTTTGTTTTTGTATTTGGTTTTTGCTTTTGTTTTTATTTTTGTTTTTTTGCTATTGTATTTTTTTTTGTATTTGAGTTTTTTGTCATCTTCTTAGCTTGTGTATGTGCCTAGTTATGTCGTTTTGAAAGTTTAGGTTGTATGGGAGGTGCCACGCCCCTTTGTCCAATCCCGCTCATATATAGCCTATGACACCCTCCGGACTCCAGTATCCTGGTGCAAAATTTCAGTTAAATCGGTTCAGCGGTTTAGACGTGATGCTGGTACAAACAGACAGACCGACAGATTGACAGACGGACCGAGAGTTTTATAACGCTGAAATATTCATTATTTATATATTTATTGAAAAAATTGATCCGTCGTAGTTACAAAACATTTGAAACTTTAAATCGATGAAATGACAATTTTTTATTATTTTATGTAAATATGAGCAAATCCAGGGCTCTCAACACGTAACTTAAAAACGATAGTCATAAAACGCTATCGTTTTTGTTTAAGTAAGGCAATCATCTCAATGATATATTTAGACATTTATCGTCATACTTGATTAGAGCTCAGAAAACCTTTCACTTTTTGGGTTGATGAAATTTCACAAAGCACATCTTAGTGCTTATGTAATATAAATCCGTTTACGTGCTTTACATTTAATGAAAGCCGTCAAAGATAGAGGTAGATAACGCTTTATAGTTTCAAAATAAATAAGAATAATCGAGTTTTAGATAATACAGCTAGCTTGCAATTTCAAAGCATAAATGCATGAAAAAAATGTATCCATTAATTGTAGTTGGGCTCGTAATAAACACATGCAGTTGTTAAAATATTTCCAATATTATTTTTGTTTTTAAAGCATCAATCTACATTTGAGTTGACTTTTTGACAGACACATTAAAATGTGTGCAATTATTAATTATATTACACATACGGTAAAAAGGTGATGCAACAACATAATTTGTTCTACTGTATGGAAGATAGAATAATGTATCACCATTACTACTACTTCTACGATTTTGGTTAACGGTAATATATCGTAGAAGCTCTGGTGAATCCAATTTACCAGTAATGAGTTGATGTATATAGATTACATCGGCATTTTTTCTGCGATCTTAAAGTAATTTCAAATTTAATAGCTTCAGCCGATTCTCGTATGGTGGAAGATTGTAATTATCAACCCAATTTAAACCATTGAGAGCGAATCGTACAAAGTTTTTTTTGTATACGTTCGATACGTTCAGTGTGCACTTTATAAAAAGCAGACCATACTTGACTTGCATATTCTTGATGAAAACGCACTAGAGTATTATATAGAGTTAATGTTGTCCAAGGACTATTAAATTCTTTCGCCCAGCGCTTGATAAAAGAAAACAATGAAGAGGCTTTTTTACATATACTTATGTTCAATATGAAGTTAAAGTGGGATCAACAAACAGTCCTAGATCCTTTACTATATATACACGATTAACATTTTCCTCTTTCAACATATAGTTATGCTCTATATGGTTTCTTTTTCGATAAAATATCATAGACTGACACTTATCTGGATTAAGTACCAAATGATTCTTAAAACACCAAATCTCAAAAAATTTAAATCTATCTGCAGTAATTTAGTGTCCTTCCCATCCTTGATAGCCTTAAATGTTCATGTTATCGGTATAATGACTGCGTCGAATAGAATTGTCCGCTACAAAAATGAAAAAATCTAGAAATCTAGTAATCGAATTTTTATAGAATAAAATATTTTATTTTGCACATTATTTTTAGATTTAAAAAAAATATAAAAAACCAGAAATTAATATTTTTTAATAAAAAGTTTTAATTTTTCCGGAACCCCTTCCATTAATGTTGTAATGGTAGTGTCCGACACCCTCACAGCTGCAGAAGACCACTTTCTTTTAAAGTCTTGAAGGTCTTTGGCCACTTTTTTTGTTGTCTTCATCTCCCTTTTTACTAAAGCCCAGTATCTCTCAATCGGCCTGAGTTCTGGACTGTTTGGTGGATTGGCTTCTCTAGGTACCAAAATCACTGCATTTTGTTGGATCGACTCTAAGGCCGTTTTGCTGTAGTGACATGAAGCGAGGTCAGGCCAAAAAAATGTGGACACTTCATGTTGGCGTAAAAATGGAAGCAATCTCTTTTGCAAGCATTCCTTCACATATTTTTCGTTATTAATTGTATCCGATGTCACGAATGAGCTGCTCCTTTTTCCACAACTGCAAATTGCCTGCCAAACAAGGAATTTCTTTGGGAATTTTGTCATTTTTTTTGATTTGAATTTTTCAGCGACATTTCCTCGAGAATCAGCTGTATAAAATTCCTGCCCAGGTAGCTGAGAAAAGTCCGCTAAAACATAAGTTTCGTCGTCCATTATGCAGCAATCGAATTTAAAAAAAAATCTTGGTTCAGCTTTTTAGCTCGTTTTTTTGCGGTTCATTCTTGACGGCATTTCTATCCGGAACTTTTTAACCTTGTACGTCTTCAGCCCAGTTTCTTTCTTAGTCCTGCGCACGAAAGATTCTGAGCAATCCGCCTTTCTCGCCAATTTCCTTCCGGATATGCTTGGATTTTTCTTTAAAGTATTCTACGACTTTTCACGATCAAGTGGGCCTTTTTTTACCAGAACCTTTCGTCCGATCAATACTCAGGTTTTCCTTAAAGCGGTTGATAACGCGAGAAATGGTCTTTGGGTTAGCCCCTACCTCTTTGGCAATTTTTTTAAAAGACCATCTAGGTTATTTTTGAAAAAATTTAATTATATTTTCTCGCACTTCCACTTCGTTTGCCATTTTCGTGTTAAATAAATTTTGTATTGACTATAATTGACACAAATTATTTTGTGCCATTTAATTAACAAATCCATGCTGACGTGTTGTAATAACATGTTTACAATGAATTTTTACATGATCATACACAATGCGTTCAAACAATTTCGGGATAGATGAGAGTTTAGCAATTGGTCTATAATTGGTAACATCGTTTTCGCACCCTTTTTAAAAAATAAACTTATAAATGAGTTTTTCCAAAATTTATAAAATTACCTTCATTAATTGATCTGGGCCAGAGCTATAATCATCATCAATTGACAACATGTATTGCAATATTAGATCCGGTGTAAGGGACATAGAAGCTAGTGAAGTTTTGGGTGCTGAGTGCATGTATTGAAAATAGTTATTATCAATAATTAACGGAACACTACTAAACGATAGTTAAAAAAGGTTAGCAAATAAGCCACTTATAAATCAGGGTCACTTGTGAACTCCTCAGACAAAATTTTAAGCAGGAAAATGGTTCGAAATACGCAGGCAAACAAGCTACTTATACGCATTGAAATCACATTTTATATGCTTTGTGGTAGGTAAAGGTGGGACTTTTCATGCTATAGCATGAAAACAAAATTGGTAGGGAAATAGCTGGAATAGGTAGGGTATGGTAGGCAAACAGGTGTAAGCAAAATAGTAGACACAAGCAGGGTAAGGAAGGCAATATGCTGGAAGCAAAATGGTAGAGAGCATAAACATAGAATATAAATCATGAGTGCTCATCAATTCCTCAGTACTAAAAACTTCTTCTTGTACAATAACACTTGTACAAATTTTGTTTGATATATGTATTTTCGCGAAAAACTCAATCGCTTCGATTTTCTAATTGCTGGATTCGCATATGTTTTCTGAAGGAAAACCGACGTCTACAAATGACAACAATTTTCAATACTGAACATTTTTCAAGGCAAATTTGATATTTGTAAACTAAATTTTTTGTCGACAACTTGTTGATCAATCGTTTAAAACTTCAAAACAGAAATATTGTAAACAAAATTTTCTGTCGACAACTTGTTGATCAAGCTTTAAAAATTTTAAAACAGAAAATCCTATACTATATGTTTACTCTACTCCCAGGCTATCATTCCCTTTCAGTTTCCTACTATGAAGAAGCTTTGTAAAATTTCAAAACAGAAATTCCTATACAATGTGTTTGTCTACTATTCGCTGGCTACCATTCCCTTCCATATTCTAGCTAAAAAGATACCTTTCAAAACTTCAAAACCAAAACTTACAGAAAATGCGTTTGCCTGCTGGGGGTAGGCTTGAACATTCCAGTTTCCTGCGTAAATGCTGCTATAGGGAGCCTGTTTATTTTCAAAAATTCAAAATGCCTGCTATGCAATGTGTATTTCGTACCATATTCCTGTGAGTTTTCCTCACAACTACTTCTATAATACCAGTTTCCTTGATTTTTTTTTCTGGGGCTCCTCATTATTTTTAAATGATGCTGGAAAACCATCACTTTTCTTTTTAGTATTAATTAAACCCCAATACTTCTTAGGGTCTGATAATAGTTTAATCTTCATTTTTGCAACGTAATCAGAATAAAGTTCAGCTGATTTTCTTTTAAATACCAGAAACATAATAGTGTATGTTTCTAGGTCATTAGGATTTTGACTATTGACATATATATTCTATGTTCTATTCCTAGAATTTCGTAAAATCTTTAATTCTTTGGTGTACCATGGATACGATGATTGCTTAGAAAATTTGAGGCTGAAAGTTGAGTTGATTATTGTCAATATAGTTTGATAAAAAATCATGTTTTGCAAATAAAAATTCATTCATTTTAGCAAAATCTGCTATCGAAAAATTAAATTCATATACTTTATCTGTAGAGCGAGAATTAATTATATTATCTCTATCAGATTGGTAATTAATTGTTAAAGGAGGATGCCAAGGTGGGCCATGAGGGTATTTTTGGTCCAACGGTTGGACAATTCAGCCTCCACGACAACACCTCCTACAATGGATTAGGCTAATTAGTAGTACTAGATTCAAGCATCTCAATATTCACAAGGTCACGTGGCGGTCACCCGAACAGAATACGCGCAACCAAACTGATCATACTGTGATTGCCGGAAGGCATGCTTCTTTTCTATGCGCTGCGAAAATTCCTCGTAAACCCACGCAAAGAAAGCTAGACATCAGTAAACTGCACACACAACAGACCAAACAAGCCTATGCCACTCGACTCTCACACCTGCTTGCCCAAGGCACTCCCCCTCTCGATGATATATGCGCGCAGTGGACACACGTCTCCTGCTCAATGCGTACGACTGCTGAAGAGTGTCGCGCAGCCACTGCAGAGAAAGACACAGCATATAGAGCCACCCTGCAGTTGGTATTACGCGAGCCACGAAGCAATGATACAGAGAGAAGAGGAAGGAGGAGAGACATCATTTCGACAGGAACAAGGCTCGAAAATTCTTTCCTAAGATAAGACGCCTTATGTGATTAGCCGAAGAATAACTCTTGCCGAAAGGTGTTACTTTGGGCTCAGTAGACAATTGAGGAGCAGAGCCCTCTCTCCATTGACAAAAACTACGCTCTATAAGTTGCTCATCATGCCAGTCCTCCTTTATGGCGCTGAGGCAAGAACGTTTGCCAACACCGATGAGCGAGCTTTAGGAGCGTTCGAGGGAAAGATTCTTCGGAAAATCTATGGCCCGATATGCGTTAAAAACGAGTAGAGAATCAGATGGAAGGACGAGCTGTATGAGCTCTACGCCGACATTGACATAGACAGGCGCATAAAGATCCAGCGCCTACGCTGGCTTGGACACGTCGAGCGCATTGATGAAAGCGCTGCAGCAAAAAAGGTGTTTAATTCTGTACCCAGTGGTGGTCAACGTAGTAGAAGGCGTCCGAATCAGTAATGGGGGTGCTGCTGAAGTTACAACAGCAAACACTCATGGAGACCTAGTGGTTCATTGTGTTCCCTTTTTATCTGTGCGGTGGTAATTATAGTTTGTTGACAACTGTTGGTTAGTTTCTTCTAAATCAACCTGATCTTACGAACCTTAGCAGAGTTTTATTTGGAACTTCTACTACTTCTACCAATTCGCCAAAAAATCGGTTCCCCGTGTACCGGAGTCGGCGCGTTTGGAGATGTGGACAGTAGATGTTCAATTGATTCTACTTCCTCAATTTCTTTGTAACTCCTGCAGTAGACAGACGCGGGGAAGCCCAGCCTGTGCGCCATTGTGCCGATTGCACAAAGTCCTGTCGTTGTTATTTATCAAACTATATGGTTTTTTTTTTTCATTTGTGTGTGGAAGAAACGACGTGAGATAACGCAGTCGTCTCTGGATGACCAGTTTGCGTTTGTTTTTTCCGTCGTTTTAAGGTCAATATGTCTTCTCATGCCAAATCTTGTAGCCGCGGTAGCTCAATGGTTAGTGCGTTGGACTGCGAGCCGAAAGGTCCCCGGTTCAAGCCTGGACTGGGGCTAACAACATCTTTTCATAGAAACGAATTTCTATACCGCGCTACCTCTCGGCAGTAAATGGCAAACCTAAGAGAGTAAAACCATTGTCTATGAAAAGCTCTCACCCGCCGTTCGGATTCGGCAATAAACTGTAGGTCCCACCACTTTGAGTACAAATATAACACGCACAGCTCAAAATGGTGAGAGAGCTCGGCCGAAGTTCTATACAGGACTGTAGCGCCATACTATTATATTATTATATTATGTCTTCTCATGACACTTAATGGAATTCTAATCGAAGGACATGCATCCTCTAGTCTACGTGCAGAACCCTGTCGCGCTAGCTCATCGGCTTTTTCGTTTCCTTCAGTACGATATGTCCGGGAACCCAGTATATTTATCACATGGGTAAGACTCAGTATGTTCAGTGATCGGCAACAGTTGAGTACTGTGTTTGAAATTATGACCTCTAGTGCTAGAATGGCAGCTTGACTATCCACAAAGATTGTAATCTCTGATGGATCCATGTTCTTTGTTTGGATGGTCCGTGCTGCTTTGTTTATCGCGGATATTTTTGCTTGAAAGACACTGCAATCATCGAAAAGTCTATGAGACTCGTGAATTTGCAAAGCGTCGCAGAAAATGCCGGAACCAGTCCCTATTTCCATCTTAGACCCGTCAGTAAACACCTGGAGGTGCTATTGCTTGTTGGCGAGTTAGCGCTTGATGGCTGCACACTCGATTTCTACTCATGCAAAAAAACTGTCGGTAAACGATGGGGCATGAGACCAAGTATAATCCACTGGATGTACACAGCGATCGTCAGACCCATATTAACGTACGGTTCTACTGTATGGTGGGAGCCGATAAAGAAGATTACATTTCTTAGGGAAATAAAAAAAGTACAAGACTGGCATTCACCAGTATTACAGGCGCAATGAAATCGACCCCACAAATAGGGATGGAGATCATGCTTAATCTTCTGCTAGTAGACGACTTCATTAGGAGTACAGCAGCAAATAACGCAATTCGACTTAGAGAATCAGGATTCTGGAAGCAACTCTCATATGGACACACGTCTATCCTCGAAGTCTTCAGCATGATCGACGAACTCCCAAAAACAGACTATATAACACCACAGATGGAAATAAATCCAAACTACTCCATCGTAATACCTAGTAGAGAACAATGGAGCGCTAACTCGCCAACAAGCAATAGCCACCTTCAAGTCTTTACTGACGGGTCTAAGATAGATATAGCGACTGGATCCGGCATTTTGTGCGACGCACTGCAAACTCACGAGTCACATAGACTTCTCGACGACTGCAGTGCCTTTCAAGCAAAAATATTCGCGATAGATAAAGCAACACATACCATCCAAACAAAGAACATGTATCCATCGGAGATTACAATCTTTGTGGATAGTCAGGCTGCCATCCTAGCACTAGACAATGCGGTCATACAATCAAACACAGTACTCAATTGTCGCCGATCACTCAACACACTAAGTCAAACCCATGCGACATAGCAACGACGAACCCTAGTAGATTAGATTTCAGCAACACCCCCTTACAAACCAACCTAACCTAGGGTCCCTTATGGATTTCGTATAGGTATTTAGTTCTGACCTATTCTTGGTCCAGTCAATTTCAAGCTTACTTTTGCTGGCCTTGTTATGTAGTTTTTTAACCTCTATTCTCTGCTTTTTGAGTTCACTAGTCCACCAAGAGTTTTTGGTAGTTTTGTGACGGCGAGAAATTGGGCAAAACTTTAGAAGGCTTTGATATTTTTTCACCACTTTGTCTTTGCAGGATTCCTAAATGATTTTTGCTTACTAGGTTTAAAGTTAATTTTGAAAAGTATTCTAAAATGGTCATAAAAAGAGTTTTTAGAGGACACTTTCAAGTCTTCAACCTCAATCAGTTCAGTGTTATTGATTAAAGTAAGCTCAAGGAGCATTAGGTCGTCCGTGCGGCTTTGCAGTGGTGCAAATTAATTTGCACTACCTGGAGCTGGTACAACTTTTTGCCCATTTTCATCGTCATCCTTTTCGGTCTACGTCCTCACTGACCAAAGCCCGAACTTCGGTCAGTGAGCAGCTGCGCCGAATGCCTGTCAACAATGAAGAGAAACACCTTCCCTTCGTTGTTTTGGCTTTGCCGAGCGTTGAGCAGGGTCCAACCGCCTATCGGAAGTAGTTTTAATTATACAACCGAATCCGGCTTTGTTCAATAAGCTAATAAATTGATTCTTAATTGCAACAACGCTAAGTGAAAATTAGCAAACAAAAACTCCATAAATACGTCATTTTGTTTTATGTTTTACTCTCCCTTGCTCTCTTAATATATAAAAAGTTCGAAACTTTGACAGATTGCTTGCTGTTCTGTGCTTTTTAAATAATCGAGCTTTTAAAAAAGTGAATACATCGCTATACCAGAAGTCCTATTTGTGATTGCATATTTTTAGGCTGCTTATTATTACTAATTACACTGTTCTACAAATTGAGGGTTGTTGGCGTCCACAGAAATGAAACTTATCATTTCTTGTAGAATTCGGTCTCCTGATTCATGCTGCGTACTCAGAATTGTCCCTATTTCCTATATATTATTTTGCAAAAAATCGAGTCAAAATTGCAAAAAAGGCCATTTTTGGTACTTTATATCGCAAGTTATCACACGATTTCGACATGTAGCAGATCCAAACTTAATCACAAAATAAAATATGAACCTTTCCCTACAGATAATTGGCAAACAAATCTGGGTCCAGATATTAGTTTTTGCATAAAATAAAAAAGAAATTTGTGTTACCAAAAAAGTGTGTCGAGAGAGCTCTCTTGAAAAACATTTAAAGATTATTTCGCAATGTGTTTGCTGTAAAAATTACGAAAAAATCTTACTGAAATTTTTCGGAATATTTTTTAAAATTTGTTTATGAAATATTTGATTAAAATTGAGGGAATTGCACGCCGAGATATACAATTTCATACATATTTAATGTAGTGGTGGTAGATGCAAAAACGAACAAAATTCTTCGCATCTGATGTACGCATTATGGGAAAACATGATGGGGAAAATTGCGCTGCGTAATCTCCTGGTTTTTATCTGATTCGGCAGGCTTTAATGGGTTAAAAAAATCAAATATACATCCGTCGTCAATCTACAGCTACTCATTATTAAATATAAATTTATAATTTTGTTTTGTCGCGACTGTTGTAGTAATATTTATAGAACATTTTGTTTTAATGAATGGCAGATTTGGGACTATTTTCGTGACGCATATGAATTGTGAAAATTTAAAAAAAATGTCCTTATGGTTCGCTTCAGCATACTATAACATATTTCAACAATTTTGACAGCAAACACATTGCGAACTAATATTTAAATGTTTTTCAAGAGAGCTTAGAGAATTGTGATAATTTACTCTCCCGACACACTTTTTTGGTAACACAAATTTCTTTTTGATTTTATGCAAAAACTAATATCTGGACCCAGATTTTCTTTGCCAATTATCCGTAGGGAAAGGTTCATATTTTATTTTGTGATAAAGTTTGCATCTGCTACATGTCCAAATCGTGCGATAACTTGTGATATAAAGTAGCAAAAATTTCCTTTTTTGCAACTTTGACTCGATTTTTTGCAAAATCTCGATGTATAGGGACAATTCTGAGTACGCAGCAAGAATCAAGAGACCGAAATCTTCCAGAAATGATAAGTTTCATTTCTGTGGAAAATTCTTGTAGAACAGTGTTATCAGTACATTTTAAACTTTTCTGATCTATATTAAAAATAATATTAAAAAAATGCAGTGCTGTTCAAATTGTCATTTAAAAGATGATTCCGAATCTTTAGTGCCGTGTTGAATTTGTGAGGATTGCTACCATATTAAATGCGTTGGGCTCACAGGAAGAGTTTTGGATCAAATAAATGATAATAAAGGATTACGAAGGTGTTGTAGTAAATGCAGAGCATCTGATGCAGAGCTTTACAAGATATTTAAAGCAACTAGGAACGGTATCAAAGAAATTGGAGACGACCTAACAAAACTTTTAAACAAATTTCAACATTATGAAACTTTGTTTAAAGAATTCAAATACCTTGAAGGACCTATTTTAAAATTTTTACCATTGGATAATACCTAAACCGCGTATGTGCCGCCTCCTAAAAAAACGATATTTGCATCACGTTTCGCTCCGGATACATCTGAAGATGATATAAAATATTATATATCGTCAAAGATTAAATCGTGTGCTGATGTCTCAGTATATAGGTTCAATTTTCAATACTCGAGACAGAGATCATCATTTAAAATCAATATTCCCGAGGAATTTCTCGATGCCGTATTAGACATATCTTTTTGGCCACGAAATACTTTAATACATGAATTCATTTATAAAACAAATCCTAGACCTTTGGGTTTCTAACCCACAAGGTTAGAAAACTACAACATTTAAAAAAACTACATTACGACAAAAACAATTATATTACCATTTGCTATCAAAATGTTAGAGGACTTAATTCAAAACTGTGTAACTTGTATATTAGAAGTTTTAATTTTACAAATGAAATTATAGTGTTTACAGAGACTTGGCTTCATGAAAATGTTCTTAAATCTGAAGTTTTGTGCAATTCCTATCAAATATATAGAAAGGACCGTTTGTGGTGGTGTGATGATCGCAGTTAGCACACCCCTATCTTCCGAATATGTTCCTAATGTAAAGTATCATGATCTTGAATTTGTGTGCGTGTTAATAGAAATAAACAAGTCAAACTTTTAATAACGTGTTCTTATTTCCTCCGAACTATTTGTTTATTTAAGACATTGTGAAGCTATCAAAGATATTCATTCAAATTTAGAATCAAAAGACAGTCTACTAATATTTGGAGATTTTAACTTACCTTTTGTTAGTTGGACTTATCATGATGGATCAAATTATTTAACACCTGGCACTAGCCTTATATGGATTAACGATTTTTTAGACGTTCTGCTGGATTTATCAGTAAATCAAGTCAACAATGTTTTTAATAAAAACGAAAGATTATTGGACCTTATATTTATTGACTACAATATTATGGACGCATCTGTAAAACGAATCGATCCACTCTCAATTCCTGAAGAAAATCATCATCCTACAATAGAACTTACTATTCAACTGGAAAATAAATCTACTACATCCGGACAATCGAAACCCAAGTACTCATTTTGTTTTTAGAAAACGAACTATATGAAATTGAACAAGCTAATCTGTGAAACTGACTGGAATTTTATCTATGAAGGCACTTATGTTGATTACGCAGTATTTCTCTTTAAAAAATGCTGTACAAATATTTTAAAACTTGTGTTCCGAGGCAACAACAATTATCCAATTCTAATAGACCATTATGGTTTACATAAATCAGATAAAATATAATATTAAAAAAATCCAAAATCTTTCTACGCCATCATTAACGCGAAACGTAAAATGTCTGCATTTCCGCCTAAAATGAAATTAAATTACAATGCTTCATCTAATGAGTCCGAAATAGCAAATATGTTTGCGAACTTCTTTAAATCTACGTATTCAACAAAGCAGTATAATAGCAATCTACGATATCCACACCATATTTCTCAAGCAAACTTTATTAATATACCTGTTCTTGATCCAGAAACTATTTTGACATATTTAAAATATATAAAGATTTCGAACTCTCCAGGTCCAGATAATATTCCTAGCTGTGAAGGGGAGGGAGGGGTGAATCCATTCTTTTGTGAGATAACAGACAACATTGGGTCTTGCTATCATTAAAATCAACTCTATTTGCAAGACCCCACACGGAGATTGTTTTAAGGTTATTATTGAGTGTATCATTCATTGTGCGCCTTTTACTCTCAATCTCCAAAGAGTTTGGGCGCTTGTTGAACGAATATGAGTGACAAATGTTACTGTCATCTGAAAAGGAATGGATTGGGTTCTGAGTCGATGACAGAAGGTCATTGATTAAAACCAGAAATAGGGACGGGGATAGGACAGAACCCTGCGGGACTCCAGAATTGATGGAATGTTGTTCTGAGAAAACACCATCCATCGCAACTCGTATTGAACGACCCTGGAGAAAACTCCATATCCATCGAGTAAAAGAATTACCGACACCATATGCAATAAGTTTTAATACCAGGGCTTCATGCCACACTCGATCAAAAGCCTTGGAAATATCAAGAGCAACCACTTTACTCTCCCCAAAAAGATGAATACAATTATTCTACTTTTCGGAGAGGACCATCAAGTCACCGGTGGATCTGGTCCTACGGAAACCATATTGCCGGTCACTAAGTAATTCATTTCGCTCCAGATAGTTCACAAGGTCGAAGTTTATTACGCTTTCCATTACCATGGATAGCGCAGAGCATATTGCAATGGGTCGGTAATTAGCAGGGTTCGTTGTCTCTCCCTTTTTCGGAACTGGCTGGACATTGGCAACCTTCCAACAAGATGGAAAATCTTCTGTCGTGTAAGAGATGTTGAAAAGGTTACGCAATGGACAAGCCAGCGTTGACGCACACTTCTTGAACACATGGGCAGATATGCCATCAGGCCCGGAGGCTATGTTAATATTGAGATTTGCTAAAACCTTTTTAACTGCCTGAGTTCGAAAATGTATCTCCGGCATTGCAGAAGAAACAAATTCAACGACGGGCAGTGGTTGATTGCTATCTGGGAGCGTTGAATTATTTGCAAATAATTCTGCCAAGAGATTAGCTTTATCAACCGGGTCAGTGAAGGTCTGGCCATTCATAACAAGGGTTGGAGTAGACGATGTCGTCTGATTATTCACCCTTCAAACAAATGACCAGACATTTTTACTACCTCTATGGTAGAGAAGGACCTTTTTGCGCGCGTTTTGTTCGTGTAGAAACTTTTCACGTGCGATCACGGCATTACAGCGATTCCTAGCCTGTATGCGAAGTCTTTCAGTAGCATTCTTATTAGAACGCCAATTCTGAAAGGCTTCCTCTTTTGACCTGACTGCAAGTCTCATTAAACCAAGAGTGGTCCTTGGGTTTAATGATAATCTTTTTAGAAGGTATGAAGGACCGCATACCCATAAAATAATATTTTGTACCATTAAGGCCGCGGCTCTATCTGCGAAACACAATTTCCAATTAAAGTTGCGAAAAAAATTATTTAACGCAACCAAATTTGCTTTTTCGTAAAGCCATACAGTTCTTTTCGGGGCTTTAATCGAAGAAACGCGTAAACTTGAATACGAAAATGCAGCGGAAACAATACAGTGGTCGGAATTACCAAGAGGTGCAAAGACTTTTACATCATATTTTTCATGATGCGAAGTCAGAAAAAGGTCTAGGACTTTTAGGCTCTGCCCGCCGACGCGTGGGAGGTACGTCGGCTCCTTCACCAGTTGCGTGAGTTGATTGCACTCGGCAAACAGCTCAACATAACAACCCTCCTGTGTTGATAGACCCGAGTGGCTCAACCAAATGGCGTTGTGTACATTAAAGTCAGCAGCAACAACAATTTCACTGCCTGGGAATTGTTCCAATATATTTGAGATCGAATCAGATAGGGCATCTAACTTGTTACAGGTAGAAACCCTATTTAGGTTCGGACTCCTATAAATAAAACACAAGTGCATGATGTGTTGCAAGATTTTGAATTTAATCCACATAGAATTAAATTCATTATCCGAAACACTATGTTGCTGCTGGTGCTGGTACGCAACGACACTTCGAATAAAAAGGGCGAGACCCCTCTGGGCAGAGAACAATGGCAGTAGGTGGTACCCTGGTATCTGAAAATACAGTGGATCTGCACCCTCACTAACCTGGGTTTCACCTAATGCCATTATATGTGGCCTATAGACGGACACATGTGCATACACAGAGAAAAAATTCGACCTCAGTCCACGAACGTTGCAAAAATGTATACGAAAGTTTTGCGACATTTTCGCTACTGGGTGAATTTAAAACATACAAACATACTAATAGCGGGCACAGTTGAGGCGAACAGATGAGAGCGTAAGCTAAACAGTGGTCAGTGTTATGCCTTGGCCACCGTCTTCGTTACGCACTCTTGCAGTCTCAACTATGCACGCAGTTAGCGCGGAGTAGAATGGGGGAGGGACGGAATACAATCAACAAACCTGTGCAATTGCAGCAGAGAGCATAGAAATGTCCTTTGTGCTGGCAATTGCAATGAAAAAAACGGCTAGTGCAGATTGCAGAGTGCAGCAAGTCCACTTGCAGCGAAAACCGGTTCTGCTCTATTGATGTTGTTGTGATATTTGTTGCTATGTATTTTTAATTATTTGTTTTGTGTAATTTATTTTGTTTTTTTTATTGTTTTTTGTTGTCCACGGCGACTGGATTTTAATGTTATTGTTTGATTTTATTTTTGTTTGTTGGTTGATGTTGTTATGTTTGACGGACGGAAAACGTTTAAAGACAACAGGACGACACGACACGTCCGTCTCCCATAAAAGCATTGGCGCAACTCATTATCTGATTCGGCAGGCTTTTATGGGTTAAAAAAATCAAATATACATCCGTCGTCAATCTACAGCTACTCATTATTAAATATAAATTTATAATATCGTTTTGTCGCGACTGTTGTTGTAATATATATAGAACATTTTGTTTTAATGAATGGCAGATTTGGGACTATTTTCGTGACGCATATGAATTGTGAAAATTTAAAAAAAATGCCCTTATGGTTCGCTTCAGCATACTATAACATATTTCAACAATTTTGACAGCAAAAAATTTTGACAGCAAACACATTGCGAACTAATATTTAAATGTTTTTCAAGAGAGCTTAGAGAATTGTGATAAATTACTCTCCCGACATACTTTTTTGGTAACACAAATTTCTTTTTGATTTTATGCAAAAACTAATATATGGACCCAGATTTTCTTTGCCAATTATCCGTAGGGAAAGGTTCATATTTTATTTTGTGATAAAGTTTGCATCTGCTACATGTCCAAATCGTGCGATAACTTGTGATATAAAGTACCAAAAATTTCCTTTTTTGCAACTTTGACTCAATTTTTTGCAAAATCTCGACGTATAGGGACAATTCTGAGTACTCAGCAAGAATCAAGAGACCGAAATCTTCCAGAAATGATAAGTTTCATTTCTGTGGAAAATTCTTGTAGAACAGTGTTATCAGTACATTTTAAACTTTTCTGATCTATATTAAAAATAATATTAAAAAAATGCAGTGCTGTTCAAATTGTCATTTAAAAGATGATTCCGAATCTTTAGTGCCGTGTTGAATTTGTGAGGATTGCTACCATATTAAATGCGTTGGGCTCACAGGAAGAGTTTTGGATCAAATAAATGATAATAAAGGATTACGATGGTGTTGTAGTAAATGCAGAGCATCTGATGCAGAGCTTTACAAGATATTTAAAGCAACTAGGAACGGTTTCAAAAAAATTGGAAACGACCTAACAAAACTTTTAAACAAATTTCAACATTATGAAACTTTGTTTAAAGAATTCAAATACCTTGAAGACCCTATTTTAAAAATTCATTACCGAAAAGAAAGAAAAATAATTTGAATTTACGAAGCTCAAAAAAAAATGCCAATCCCTAGTACTTGTAATCTGTCCAAGCAGGCAGTTTTAAATGAGATGTTTGGTGACGATCTTAATAATGATAACAATAATAATAAAACTGTACCTCTTATAACTATCCAAAACGAATCTCCTGCTATAGAATCAATGGAAATAAATACAACCGAACTTCTTTTACCATCGGATAATACTTAAACCGCGTATGTGCCGCGCGAATTGGTTATTATACCTCCTAAAAAAACGATATTTGCATCACGTTTCGCTCCGAATACTTCTGATGATGATATAAAATATTATGTATCGTCAAAGATTAAATCGTGTGCTGATGTCTCAGTATATGAGTTCAATTTTCAATACTCGAGACAAAGATCATCATTTAAAATCAATATTCCCGAGAAATTTCTCGATGCCGTATTAGACATATCTTTTTGGCCACGAAATACTTTAATACATGAATTCATTTATAAAGCAAATCCTAGACCTTTGGGTTTCTAACCCACAAGGTTAGAAAACTAAAACATTTCAAAAAACTACATTACGACAAAAACAATTATATTACCATTTGCTATCAAAATGTTAGAG
Organism: Dryomyza anilis; assembly: GCA_951804985.1. Lineage (NCBI taxonomy): Eukaryota > Metazoa > Arthropoda > Insecta > Diptera > Dryomyzidae > Dryomyza > Dryomyza anilis. Next base: position 51,434,685 of record OX638133.1, on the reverse strand, counting down.
GACTTAATTCAAAACTAAGTTACACAGTTTTGAATTAAGTCCTATTGGAAGTTTTAATTTTACAAATGAAATTATAGTGTTTACAGAGTTGGCTTCGTGAAAATGTTCTTAATTTTGAAGTTTGTGATGATCGCAGTTAGCACACCCCTATCTTCCGAATTTGTTCCTAATGTAAAGTATCATGATCTTGAATTTGTGTGCGTGTTAATAGAAATAAACAAGTCAAACTTTTTATAACGTGTTCTTATTTCCTCCGAACTCCGAACTATTTGTTTATTTAAGACATTGCGAAGCTATCAAAGATATTCATTCGAATTTAGAATCAAAAGACAGTCTACTAATTTTTGGAGATTTTAACTTACCTTTTGTTAGTTGGACTTATCATGATGGATCAAATTATTTAACACCTGGCACTAGCCTTATATGGATTAACGGTTTTTCCGACGTTCTACTGGATTTATCAGTAAATCAAGTCAACAATGTTTTTAATAAAAACGAAAGATTATTGGACCTTATATTTATTGACTACAATATTATGGACGCATCTGTAAAACGAATCGATCCACTCTCAATTCCTGAAGAAAATCATCATCCTACAATAGAACTTACTATTCAACTGGAAAATAAATCTACTACATCCGGACAATCGAAACCCAAGTACTCATTTTGTTTTTAGAAAACGAACTATATGAAATTGAACAAGCTTATCTGTGAAACTGACTGGAATTTTATCTATGAAGGCACTGATGTTGATTACGCAGTATTTCTCTTTAACAAAATGCTGTATATATATTTTAAAACTTGTGTTCCGAGGCAACAACAATTATCCAATTCTAATAGACCATTATGGTTTCACCTGAATTGATAAGCTTAAAGAATCAAAAAGATAGACAATTTAAAAAATTTAAAAACAGCGGTAAATCCTACGACTATACTCGATATTCCCTTAATCGGTATAAATTGCATTTACTAAATAAACAGTGTTATAAATATTACATAAACCAGCTAAAATATAATATTAAAAAAAAATCCAAAATCTTTCTACGCCATCATTAACACGCAACGTAAAATGTCTGCATTTCCGCCTAAAATGAAATTAAATTACAATGCTTCATCTAATGAGTCCGAAATAGCAAATATGTTTGCGAACTTCTTTAAATCTACGTATTCAACAAAGCAGCAATCTACGATATCCACACCATATTTCTCAAGCAAACTTTATTAATATACCTATTCTTGATCCAGAAACTATTTTGACATATATAAAATTTATAAAGATTTCGAACTCTCCAGGCCCAGATAATATTCCTAGCTGTATACTAAAGTATTGTTCCAACACTTTGTGTTTTCCCCTTACTGGTATTTTCAAGTTGTCTTTAAGTAAAAGAATATTACCTGACGTATGGAAAGAATCATACATAAAACCTTTATTCAATAATGGCAGCAAATTGGATAATACTAATTACAGATGTATTGCTAAACTTAGAGCAATTCCAAAAGTATTTGACCAACAAACCAACTTTATCACAGTGTTAAACCATTAATATCATCAGCTCAACACTGTTTCATAAAAGGCGAATCTACCAGCACAAATCTTCTTGAATTTACATCAAACGTAATACACGGTTTTACAAATGGACTTCAAACTGATGTGATATATACGGATTTCAGTAAAGCATTTGATATTGTATTCATGATTTATTATTAGCAAAACTTGATATTATAGGATTTCCATCTATTCTTCTATAATGGATCAATTGTTATTTAAAAAGCAGAAGACAGAGAGTGCTCTTTATGGATACTCTCTGCGATTTTATACCTGCCGCATCCAAGGGAGCCATCTTGGGCCACTATTTTTTTTATTATTTTATTTCTCTACAACTAGTCAAAATCACTAACGAGCACATTTATTTTAGGCCTAGATATTTCGCACTGTTTTGGAACGGAATCACTGTACCTTGCATTGTAATTGAAATGTAGTTGCATGATGCGCCATTTGGTCGCCCATGACGAAATGATTTGCAGATTCCTAACGGCTTCCTCAGCGTTACATCCAACTGCGAGGATGGCTGTGTCGTCTGCGAGTGTGCCAATAGTGGTATTTAGAGATACAGGGATATCATTCGTGTAGATTAAGTATAGGAGCGGATCTAATATACTGCCCTGGGGCATGCCAGCTCTTATTTTTGTAAGCTCGGAGAACTCATTCACACATTTTATTTGGAAGTATCGATCCGTGAGATATGATTTTAATAAATTACAGTATTTCCCAGGAAGAAATTTTGTGATTTTAAATAGAAGACCTTAAATGCCAGACCTTATCAAACGCTTGTGCAACGTCTAAGAAAATTGCTGAGCAGATTTTTTTTTTTGGTTTCAAACGACTTTTCAACGACATCGGTTAGCCGAGAATTGGTTCAATGGTGGAATGCTTTTGTCTGAATCCAAATTGATAGCTTGGTATAATTTTTTTACTAGATACTATAAGTGATATTCGCTTTATTAATAGTTTTTCGACATGAACGGGAGTAGAGAGATAGGTCTATATGAAGTTACCTCATTTACATTTTTTGCCAGGCTTTGGTGTCATGATAACTGTAGACATTTTCCAGTAGCTCGGTATATGGTTTAAGTAAAAGATTCCCTGCATTATTGCGGTTAAGTGCTTAGTGGCTTTATTTGTCATGTTTTTGAGAATTTCGGCTGTTATCACGTCATAACCTGGCGACTTTTTCGATTTCAATTTTTTATATTTCATTTTAAATGTCATTGTTAGTTATATCGTGAATGTTTCGTCAGTTCCTATTTTGAGTTGTAACGGTATTGAATGCGAGTCGGTAAAACATCTGCTTTTTCCTTGGGAAATCTTCCCCATTGATCGTTGGGATATTTGATGGGATAAATTTGATTTGTTGGTCTCGCTAGATTTTTCGTTGCTTTCCACAACGAGTAATCTCCACATTTTTCATATGATAGATCCTCTAGATAACTATCAAGGCTCTGATTTGTTATTTCATTGATTTTACGCCGGAGCTGTTGAGTTGCTCTATTAAAGTTACTTTTATCGGCAGGTGAGCGAGTTTGTAATAGAATTTTAACTTCACTAGGATAATTTGTACCATAGGGTTTGATTTTCAATGGTGGAGTCCTATTTAATGCCGCTTTTTGAATTTTTTTGGGTCAGGAATAGTGTTGCGTTTTCCAAATATTGTACTGGTCTGTGAGGTTTTGATTCAATATCAATCGGAAAAAATTCCGATCAGTAAATTTGTTAGTGAGCGATGGAGATTGTATTTTTGTTATTATAGTGTCACTTAGGGTAAGATAAATCGGTGAATGGTCTGAGTGAAGATCATCACCGTCTTCGATTTGTACAAATTTTTTTGATATTTTATGTACGACGAAGAAGTCTTTTAAATCAGGTGTTTTAGATAAATCATAGTGAAATACTATTATATGCTGATGATGCCAAGATTTATCTGTCATAAAAAACACCGGTGGACCGACCAAGCGCGACAACAGTTGGAGTGCAAAACTGGCGCCAGCGCGCAATGCAGAAGCGACTGGCGAGGGGTGATTGCTGCGGCCTTAAACTTAATATAAAAAAGTGCAAACAGATGTCATTTACACGTAAAAACATCATATAACCAGCTACGAAATTCTGGATTGCCCACTTGAATCAGTTACCTATTTAACGACCTTGGTGTAAATATGGACTCGAAGCTACGTTTTCACACTCACATAAGCCATATGATAAACTAGGCAAAAAGAGTGTTAGGATTTATGAAACGTTGGGCAAAGGAATTTGATTATACAACTAAATTATTATACACCTCACTTGTACGGCCAATACTGGAATATGCATCCGTAGTATGGAATCCCCATTACAATGCATATATCGATATGATTGAATCAGTGCAAAAGCAATTTTTACTATTCGCTAGGATAAGGGAAATGTGCGATGAGAGGACCTCAGACCTATAGTCAGAATGCAAGAGATGGGAATTGAACCTTTAATGGGCGTCAACTAACAACACTGGGGAGGCTATTTCCAGTTGGCACTTACGCGGAGGGTTTGGAATGAGGATTTTCGCCAACAATTACTTAATGTAACACGTTTTTGTAACAGAAGTTTTGTGATATTTTAAAAAATTTTTAACACCGTGAAAATGGAACACTGTTGCAAAAAGGGCCATTTTTGGTATTTTATATATATCGGTCGTTTTCGATATGCTGCAGATGCAATCTTTATCACAAAATAAAATATAAACCTTGCCCTACGGAAAGTCTGAAAAACAATCTGACCCTACAGCTAATCATTATTAAATTTAATGTATTGTTTGGGTAATATATACTGCCTATTTGAATGTATGGATGGTATGGAATTAAATTTCGTGGCGCATTATTATGTTTAGCATGCTCTACAAAATTTCCGACTAAAATTGAGAGAATTACATAATTACATATAAATTTTCATTTAAAAATTTCAAATAAAATTGAGATTTTTCTTTTTCATTTAAAATTGAGAAAAGTTCAATTTAAATTTTTTTCCTTTTAAATTGAGACAATTCCAAATGTAATTGAGATTTTTCATTATAAATTGAGAAACTTTCAATGAAATTGGGATTTTAAAATTGAAATTGGGAAATTCCATATCAAATTGAGATTTTTTCATTTGAAATTGAGAAAATTCCTAACAAATGAAATTGTTTTTAAGTTATTTTCTTTTTAAATTGAGAAAATTCAAATTCATTTTTTAATTTTAAAATTTTTAAAAAGATATTGAAATTTTCATTTTGAAATTTGGAGTAAATAAAATTGGAAATAACAAAAAAGTATAATATTTTTTTTTTTTGATATTATTATCTCTCGCCGACGGTACATAAATCGTTTGATAACGTGGAATCAAAATGGGACCCGGTACCATTTAGATATTTGGAACCGAAATCCGAACCGGAATGAGGAACTGGAACCAGAAACCTTTAATTTTTAGGTTTAAACCGGAGTTTGACAGCAGAATCATCAGAACTCATATATTAAAAATAAAAATAAGAGAGATTAGAAAATTGTGATAAATTACTCTCTCGACACACTTTTTGGGTAACACAAATTACTTTTTGATTTATGCAAAAACTGGACACAAATAAATTAAAAATTGCTATATAAAGTACCAAAAATGGCTTTTTTTGCAACTTTGACCCGAATTTTAGTACGCAGCGTTTTTTAATATTGTCAAATGTAGTCGTTGGCGCGTGTGTTAAAATTATTAGTGTAATATCTCAAATTTTTTATACAATCGTTTTTTTATTCAGTTTTAAACTAACTATTAAATAATAAAATTAATTTAAATTTGTATTTTCAGGTGTGTATTATTACTGAAAATGGCGATGCGTCCTGACATTTGGCATCAGCCTTTTGAACTAAAACTAAACTGGATGGATAAGATCTTTATTACGATTGAAACTTCACAGACAAATTTAGGAAATATATGTACTGGACTAGACATTTTAACGTTCTTAATATCGATTTTAAAAAAAGAGTATATACTATCAATTATTCGTCCTATTCAGCGTGGCCTTTCTTTATGTGTCATTCATCAGAATACAAGAATAATTCGGTTGATACACATTTTTTTAACTCGAATAATGTCAATATTTCCTCCAAACAATTATCCAAAGCCTGAAGAGCTTGATACACTTTATGGAACAGTGAGCAAAATGATTGTAGATAATTTAACAAACTACGAAAAAAATGCAATACCAAATTCATCTTCACTATTTGGAACACTTATGATTCTGAAAGCTTGTTGTTCTAATAGTACCTCCTTCATTGATCGGCTTATATTACAATTTATGAGAGTATTAAATCGGTTAACAAAAGATCATTTAAATACACAGTCCGGCGTTCAAATTGTCAATACAAACTCTGAAGGGTGTCATTTGACAGTGGAGCTTTTAATTTTGTCTCTGGATCTTGTAAAGAATCGAATAGCCATAATGGGTGTAGAGATACGTAAACTATTAATCGGTAGTATTCTTGTGAGTTTAATTGAAAAGAGTTCTGACACAAAAATATTTAAATGCATTATAAAAATATTAGACGAATGGATTAAAGCAAAAAATCATAATATACCAATATTAAATATACCATCTATTCGTGAAAAATCTATTTTACTGGTTAAATTAATGCAATATATTGAAAAAAAATTCCCCGATGATGGTGATCTCAATGTACAATTTCTTGAACTTATTAATTATATATATCGAGATGAATACCTAAAGCAAACCGAACTAACAGCTAAATTAGAGGGTGCATATTTATCTGGTCTCCGATGTCACCAACCACAACTGCGTGCGAAATTTTTTGAAATTTTAGATACATCAATGAGACGTCGTCTGCATGATCGCTTACTTTACATAATAAGTTCTCAGGCCTGGGACAATATCGGAACTTACTACTGGATTAAACAATGTATTGAATTACTTTTGCTTACATGCAACTCTACAACACATATTAAAAATGCGAATGAAAACCATATGATTTCTAATATATCATCAGTAATAAATAATACTGACAATGACGAGGAAAAAAATAAGTTCATCATTTACACATGCTCACATGAAGAAGAGTATGATGCAAATGAATTTAATAATAAGAAATTTGAAAATTTTGAAAATCCAATATCAGAAGATATAAATATAAAACATGAATACGATTTAGAAAATCACAGTTCCCACCTGCTGAAAATAGTAAACAGGCAAATTGAGTTTATTGAATCGAACAGAATAATGTACACAGAGCAATTACTGATTTCAAGCTCTCAACTTTGTTATTTGGATACACAACTCGCCGAAAATATATGGTTAGACATGTTTCCCAGATTTTGGTCCCTGTTCGACCAGGCACAACGCCAAGCAATAATACGTGAATTGGTACCATTTTTATCCTCTGGTACACATATTATTCAAAAGGATTGTTATCCAAGTGCCATTAATACATTTATTGAGGGTTTAGTGCATTGTAATCCTGTAATTTGCCTTCCACCAAATCTTATTTCATATTTGGGAAAATCTCATAACTTATGGCATAGAATGACATTAATGCTAGAGGATATGACAATGAATATTTCGAAAAAGAAAAAGAAAAAATACACAGTTAATGTAGAAGTAGATATTATTAACCAATATGATATAAATTTGTCAAATTTGTATGATTCTTTGTCACAAATGTATTCTGCGATTCACGAAGAAGATCTGTGGGCCGGACTTTGGTTAAAGTATGCTAAATACCCTGAAACAAACATTGCAATAGCTTATGAACAAATGGGATTCTTCGAAGAAGCACAAGGGGCGTATGATTTATCAATGACTAAATTTAAACAAGAATTTGCTAATTCAATTCAAACTACAGACAAAAATAGTGAATTGTTATTGTGGGAAAAACATTGGATTCGATGTGCTAAAGAACTTAATCAGTGGGATATTTTACTTGATTATGCACAGTCTAACAAGGAAAAAAATAGTTTTTTAATAATGGAATGTTCTTGGAGGGTTCCCAATTGGAATCTTATGAAACAAGCTTTACATAAAGTTGAACAGGCTTTTCCAAAACAGAGTAGCTATAAAATTAACCTATACAAGGGATATCTGGCTATTTTACATCACGAAGAACAACAATTGTCCAGTGTTGAAAAATATGTTGAAATGGCATCAGGATTATGTATGCGGGAATGGCGACGATTACCTTACATAATATCTCATTTACATTTGCAGTATTTACAAGCTGCTCAACAAATAATGGAATTGCAAGAAGCATGCCAAATTCATCAAGGTTTGTTACAATGTCGTAATACTTCGCTGCACGACATGAAAGCCATTGTAAAAACATGGAGAAATAGAATTCCTGTAATTGGTGATGATTTATTACATTGGAATGATATTTTTACTTGGAGGCAGCATCACTATCAAATTATTACACAAAACTTAGAACAACAAACAGATCAAGGAAATTCAATGATTGGCGTTCACGCATCAGCACAAGCCATTATTCATTTTGGAAAAATTGCAAGGAAACATAATTTAACTGGAGTATGCCAAGAAGCATTGTCGCGGATTTATACAATTCCTTCAGTTCCGATTGTGGACTGTTTTCAGGTAATTACTTCTTAATAAATATATTTTTGTCTACGCAAAATTCCTTTGAGCATGTTATTTTGATTACATGTAACAAAAAGGTCATAATCTAGGAAACTAGGAAGTGTTATGATCGGTTACCTACCATGACCTTAGTAGAATTTTTACTCGAGTAATTTGAACTAAAAGATATGTTAACGTTTTTCGGATATCTTTTGAACTCAGATCTGAAAAAAAGTCTTGTACTAAATTTAATTATTTCACTATTTCATAACAGAAGGAGCCTGTATCTTTCTTAACAACAAACATTTTATATGTAAACAGGGATCACACTAAAAATTATATTTATATTATACAGTATATCGTAAAAAACAATATGCATCACACAAATAATTTTTAAAACAAATATTTAAAAATAAACTTTACTATGTAAATAGTGTCACTACCAAAAAAATTAATTAATTTTTCCACTCGATTGGTTTGTATTTATGACTATACTTATATCGTCAATGTGAAAAAGAGCTGAGGGATCGGCGTTTTTTGAAACCAATCTTTAATTAATAATTTTAATGCATCGTTTTAAAAGTCAGGTAAAAGTAAGTTTAATTTGTTTGTAACAACTACTACCCAGAAACTACCCAGCAGGAAATGGCATCAACGATGAATCGAGGACTTTGGAAATTTGTCGTTGATGAATTTGTCTACAACAATTTCATGGAGGACATTGCATTAAAGATGTCATACACCATATATCATACATACAATAACATTGTGCAAATCCGTCATTTATGAAATATTATTGATGACGTCATTGTGGAAAATTAACATTTACGAAACATGCCCCTAAAGGTATGCAGCATTTACGTTGTGCAATGCAAAGTAAAATGCGTACAACATACGTCTAGGAGCAACATTTTCGCGTAAAAGTGAAATTTTGTGTTCGATGTCGCCGTGGGCCCAATATAATGTACCAATTTTTATAAAAGCGGGATATTAAGCAGTAATAATGTTGATAGATGATGACCGTTAGTAAAGTACGTTATTGACATTAGCAAGTACTCATGCCATTCCAACCGAGAACAGAAGAAAATAATAAAATTGAAATAAATAAAATAAGATAAATAAAAAAAATATAAATTAAAAAATAAATAAAGTAATGAAAAATTAATTTTTTACTAAAAAAAAATAATGACAATCATTTGTTACTTCCTTGATGAATGACGTGCATGACATCGTTAATGCTACATCAAACATGAATCGGTGGAAAATTGTATGAAAATGTCATTAATGCTTTGCAGGGCGAAAATGCTATCGGTCATCGACAGGAGAATCGTTGAGGAATTATTGGTGACATTTTCTGCCAGGTATTTAATATTAATCAAACGACTGTTTCAAGAAATTTCACAATTAATGGACACTTTGAGGTATGAATGATTAAAAATTTCAATAGATATCATTCAGACTTGTCATGGCGGTGTTAGGCGGTGATAAATAACCACGGTAACGCAACCAAATATTTAAACATGGTTTTGTGTTACAATTAGAGTCTCATATCAATAAATCAAAAATACACATACTAAATATAATAAAAAAATGCATTATTTTTCTGTTTTTAAAAATTACAAATTTTACAAATTAATATCACAAATTAATATCAGGCAGATGAAGGAACTCAAAAAGTCAAATTTAAAAAGAATTGGTTGACGTTATAATGAAATACAGAAAGTTAAAAAAAAATAAACTGGGATATATAAGAGATGCATTTTTTGCGACATAGTGTATATTGGGTCGATTAAAAAAGTTCGTGGCGTTTTTCCAACATATGTGGTTAGAGTCGCATAACTTTGGTAACACTTATTCAAATTAAGTCATACTATGCTCGTTTGAAAGGTGATAGTCGATAGATCTTTAACAACAAAAAAGTAGAACATTTGTTTATTTAGCCGAAAGTTATTATGTTTAAAAATGAGCTAAAGTTCTAAAAAATCATTATATCCTGCTTCGCAGGATTATCAAAAATGTGTATCGTTTATGGTGAAGGTGCTTTATCAAAATCAACAGAACAAAAATAATTTTCTCGTTTACATTCTGGCAATTTCGATGGTAAAGGTTTGTCGCGCTCTGGTTGATCAATCATGAAAAAAGTATTTACAAGATTTTGAAAGACGAGCGCATTTCATCTCATGACATTGAAGTGATACTAAATATCAACCAAAAAATAATTTAGGACCTGGATACAAAAAGACCACCACGAACACACGCATTTTTATACCCTACACTAAGAGTGAAAGGGTATATTCAGTTTGGTACGCCGTTTGTAACACCCAGAAGGAAGCATCTCCGGTATGGAAAAGTATATATATTCTTGATCAGCATAACCTCCTGAGTCGATTTAGCGATGTCCGTCTGTCCGTCTGTCTGTCCGTCTGTCTGTCCGTCTGTCTGTCTGTCTGTCTGTTGAAATCCCTAAGACTTTTAAAATTGAAGAGCTAGATAAATGAAACTTATAACTTAGATTACTAATATACCTACGCTGTATGTGCGAAAAAATTGGCGAGATCGGTCCATTGTGACCTATGATCCGACCACTTATGTTCAAATACCTCATATAAAATGTACATATAAAGATCAATTTTTATGTATACGTGCTTAGGTAAACTTTTTTGGTCAAATATATATTGACATCATGCTCAAATACATGATAATAATGTTTTCCGGCGAAAAGACTTGTGGTTCACCAAAAAAGAAATCGAAATTCGGTACACCTACCCATTGTAAATATGGGTATCAAATGAATGGAAATTCTTCAGCGATTGAATGTTTGTAGTTATTTTCAGGATTCGTATACCCTGGTGACCTATATATCACTTTTAACGGTAACCACACATATGTGTAGGGTATTTATAGTCGGCTTAGACCGACAATAATTTTGATAATCATAACTATCATAATTACACCAACTTTAAAATTTCCCATGTGATCTAACCTTCTCAACTGGTTATATTTATATTTATATTTATATTTATATTTATATTTATATTTATATTTATATTTATATTTATATTTATATTTATATTTATATTTATATTTATATTTATATTTATATTTATATTTATATTTATATTTATATTTATATTTATATTTATATTTATATTTATATTTATATTTATATTTATATTTATATTTATATTTATATTTATATTTATATTTATATTTATATTTATATTTATATTTATATTTATATTTATATTTATATTTATATTTATATTTATATTTATATTTATATTTATATTTATATTTATATTTATATTTATATTTATATTTATATTTATATTTATATTTATATTTATATTTATATTTATATTTATATTTATATTTATATTTATATTTATATTTATATTTATATTTATATTTATATTTATATTTATATTTATATTTATATTTATATTTATATTTATATTTATATTTATATTTATATTTATATTTATATTTATATTTATATTTATATTTATATTTATATTTATATTTATATTTATATTTATATTTATATTTATATTTATATTTATATTTATATTTATATTTATATTTATATTTATATTTATATTTATATTTATATTTATATTTATATTTATATTTATATTTATATTTATATTTATATTTATATTTATATTTATATTTATATTTATATTTATATTTATATTTATATTTATATTTATATTTATATTTATATTTATATTTATATTTATATTTATATTTATATTTATATTTATATTTATATTTATATTTATATTTATATTTATATTTATATTTATATTTATATTTATATTTATATTTATATTTATATTTATATTTATATTTATATTTATATTTATATTTATATTTATATTTATATTTATATTTATATTTATATTTATATTTATATTTATATTTATATTTATATTTATATTTATATTTATATTTATATTTATATTTATATTTATATTTATATTTATATTTATATTTATATTTATATTTATATTTATATTTATATTTATATTTATATTTATATTTATATTTATATTTATATTTATATTTATATTTATATTTATATTTATATTTATATTTATATTTATATTTATATTTATATTTATATTTATATTTATATTTATATTTATATTTATATTTATATTTATATTTATATTTATATTTATATTTATATTTATATTTATATTTATATTTATATTTATATTTATATTTATATTTATATTTATATTTATATTTATATTTATATTTATATTTATATTTATATTTATATTTATATTTATATTTATATTTATATTTATATTTATATTTATATTTATATTTATATTTATATTTATATTTATATTTATATTTATATTTATATTTATATTTATATTTATATTTATATTTATATTTATATTTATATTTATATTTATATTTATATTTATATTTATATTTATATTTATATTTATATTTATATTTATATTTATATTTATATTTATATTTATATTTATATTTATATTTATATTTATATTTATATTTATATTTATATTTATATTTATATTTATATTTATATTTATATTTATATTTATATTTATATTTATATTTATATTTATATTTATATTTATATTTATATTTATATTTATATTTATATTTATATTTATATTTATATTTATATTTATATTTATATTTATATTTATATTTATATTTATATTTATATTTATATTTATATTTATATTTATATTTATATTTATATTTATATTTATATTTATATTTATATTTATATTTATATTTATATTTATATTTATATTTATATTTATATTTATATTTATATTTATATTTATATTTATATTTATATTTATATTTATATTTATATTTATATTTATATTTATATTTATATTTATATTTATATTTATATTTATATTTATATTTATATTTATATTTATATTTATATTTATATTTATATTTATATTTATATTTATATTTATATTTATATTTATATTTATATTTATATTTATATTTATATTTATATTTATATTTATATTTATATTTATATTTATATTTATATTTATATTTATATTTATATTTATATTTATATTTATATTTATATTTATATTTATATTTATATTTATATTTATATTTATATTTATATTTATATTTATATTTATATTTATATTTATATTTATATTTATATTTATATTTATATTTATATTTATATTTATATTTATATTTATATTTATATTTATATTTATATTTATATTTATATTTATATTTATATTTATATTTATATTTATATTTATATTTATATTTATATTTATATTTATATTTATATTTATATTTATATTTATATTTATATTTATATTTATATTTATATTTATATTTATATTTATATTTATATTTATATTTATATTTATATTTATATTTATATTTATATTTATATTTATATTTATATTTATATTTATATTTATATTTATATTTATATTTATATTTATATTTATATTTATATTTATATTTATATTTATATTTATATTTATATTTATATTTATATTTATATTTATATTTATATTTATATTTATATTTATATTTATATTTATATTTATATTTATATTTATATTTATATTTATATTTATATTTATATTTATATTTATATTTATATTTATATTTATATTTATATTTATATTTATATTTATATTTATATTTATATTTATATTTATATTTATATTTATATTTATATTTATATTTATATTTATATTTATATTTATATTTATATTTATATTTATATTTATATTTATATTTATATTTATATTTATATTTATATTTATATTTATATTTATATTTATATTTATATTTATATTTATATTTATATTTATATTTATATTTATATTTATATTTATATTTATATTTATATTTATATTTATATTTATATTTATATTTATATTTATATTTATATTTATATTTATATTTATATTTATATTTATATTTATATTTATATTTATATTTATATTTATATTTATATTTATATTTATATTTATATTTATATTTATATTTATATTTATATTTATATTTATATTTATATTTATATTTATATTTATATTTATATTTATATTTATATTTATATTTATATTTATATTTATATTTATATTTATATTTATATTTATATTTATATTTATATTTATATTTATATTTATATTTATATTTATATTTATATTTATATTTATATTTATATTTATATTTATATTTATATTTATATTTATATTTATATTTATATTTATATTTATATTTATATTTATATTTATATTTATATTTATATTTATATTTATATTTATATTTATATTTATATTTATATTTATATTTATATTTATATTTATATTTATATTTATATTTATATTTATATTTATATTTATATTTATATTTATATTTATATTTATATTTATATTTATATTTATATTTATATTTATATTTATATTTATATTTATATTTATATTTATATTTATATTTATATTTATATTTATATTTATATTTATATTTATATTTATATTTATATTTATATTTATATTTATATTTATATTTATATTTATATTTATATTTATATTTATATTTATATTTATATTTATATTTATATTTATATTTATATTTATATTTATATTTATATTTATATATATATATATATATATATATATATATATATATATATATATATATATATATTTTAAAAAACACTGCTTATAACGTCGCAATATAACAAACTAACTGAAAAATATACTACTATATACATACTATTTTTAACACCATTTTAATTACTAACATATATTGAACTTTAAAAAAACTGCAATTTACAATAGACTAAAGTATTAATAACCATATATTCAAGCAAATTCAACCAAAACCAATAGAAAGTGTTAAAGCAAAATATAATAAAATCAAAAGAACAATAATGGAAAATACGCAACAAACGATTGAGTACACCATACCATCGAAAAGAGCAAGAGAAGTTGCTCTGCACTCGCTAACTGCAGAAAACAAAATGAGCTAATGAGAGCATTATTAAAAGAGTGTGAAGATCGTGTATCAGTGAAACAAAATGAGTTTATAATAACATTAATAAGAGAAAGTGAAGAACGAGTCTCAACCATGATTAAAGAGAGTTTATGTGAAATGAAAATAGAAATTATAAATGATGTGAAGAAAGAATTAAGAGATATAACTAAAAGAGTAAATGTATTGGAAACATTGTCTTCTGAAATAAATGAGATAAAAATACAAGTTGATATACTAAATAACAAAATGTTAATACAAGAGAATACTGTCGTTTCATGTGATATTCGTATAACTGGTATGCCGTGTGATGATGGCAGAGAAAATATTTACACTATCTTTCAAAATTTATGCAACACAATTAAAATCACACCTTCTCAAATAAAATCTTTTTTTCGTGATGCGTCGATTATAGTTCGTTTTAATAACCCATATGAAAAGAATTTAAAAAAAAATGTTCCGAATTTAAACGTACACACCAATTTATGTTATATTTACGTAACATTGGTTTTGATAGTGATGTACCATTTTATGTCAATGAAAATTTAACGCCGAATAGCTACAAAATACTTAAATCTTCTCTTCGATTAAAAAAACAAGAACGAATAAAAACAGCTTATACTATTAGAGGAATAGTTCATATTGAAGAACTCAATAGCGATGAACCCGTTCGAATCAATCATCAAGATAAACTGAATGAGCTTTTTCCTGCAAAATAATTTGACATCGTTGCCAGATCATATTTTTTATCTTATTTTTTATATTACCCATATCATTAAATTTGCCAATATAAAAGCATTTAATGCAAAATTATTAATTGTGATATCTACAATAATAATGGATATAAAATGTTTCGTACCGACAGGAAAAGTCGTGGGGGCGGAGTGGCCATATTTCTCAGAAAAGGAATCAGTGGTGTGGTTAATTGCAGATCGGAGGTTGGTGAGAATGTGGAATATATCTTTTTCGACATATGCTCTGCAAAAAATAAAATACTTCTCGGTTGTGTTAACAGGCCTAATAAAAATGTCAACACTGATAATCTCATAACAAAACTTGAAGTTTTAACTGTCAAATATACAGATATTGTCATTACTGGAGATTTTAATAACAATATTTTGACAAAAACGAATATAACTGCGTTCATGAAATCAATTAAAATGATGTTAATTCAACCGTTAATTCAACCTTACCAACACATTTCACAAATACCAACAACTCACTTTTAGATATTTTCTTCGTCAACAACAAACAAAACGTTTTACACTATGGACAGGTCTCAGTACCTATGTTCTCCAAACATGATCTAATTTTTTTAAAATACAATGTACCAAAAAACTACAAATCCCACACTTTCACTTATCATGCATTTAATCAGTTAAATCTTGATCTTCTACAATCAGAAACAAATACTATCCAATGGAATATTCGATCAACAACTTCAATATTTGCAGAATAATATTCTCTACCTATACAATATATATATTCCACTTAAAAAAAACAACAAGCTACAAAATGAACCCATGGTTTTCCAATGAAACTAAAAAGTTAATTGAAGACCGAGACAATGCATATGCTAGATGGAAACGGTTTAAAACGCATAATTTACAAGAAGCCTACCGCCAAAAACTAAGAGCTGTCGTATCAAAAATAAGACAGGATAAAACAATATACTACAAGAGTAAATTCGATTTCATTTGGATACGAAAAAAAAACATGGAAAACAATAAAAAAAAATTGCATTAATCAAAAATAGTAATCGAGATGATATTCCATTGAATGTTGAATACCTAAACAACAACTTTGTTAATATTTCCATGCCTGATATTAATAACTCTTTTTATGACAATCAATTGCAAGATGAAAATAAGAACAACCAATTTGCATTTCAATGTTTTAGCCAAATATATGTTATTGATGGCTTCTTTTCTTGTAAATCAAATTCAGTTGGATATGATGATATGGATCCTAAATTTGTCCTTTAGGATCCTTTGTATTTGAAAAACTCGTTTATAAACAAATATTAAACCAAGTAAATAATAATGGTTTTCTCACAAAATTTCAATCAGGATTCAGGCCTCGGAGAAGTAATTTGAAAAGATGATCTCTTATGGCCGGTGAGGATGCCTGTGAATTGTTTTAACTCGTTTTTATTAAGCGTTAGAATTTTGTTTGTTTTGGATTTGTTCGGGGGGCCCCATAGCCATTTAGTGGCTTGGCCCACGCTTGATGCTTCCCATGATGTTTTGTGAAGTCGATAAGCCCATGAGCTTATCTAGTTTGTTAGAAATTGGAAATGTCTGCCGGTTGTGACTGAGATTGTGTCCATTCCTGATCCAGTTTTCGCCAATTCGTCGGCTGTTTCGTTCCCCTCAATGCTATAGTGTCCTGGGACCCAGATAATATCTACAGTGTTAACAAGTTTAGAGCCTCTTTACATTGTAGAACCACTCTGGATTTCACTTTGTCCGTGAGAAAATTTTATTACACTTGTCTACACAGTGAGTGCTTTGTATAAATTTTGCCCCCTCTGTTATAGCCACTACTTCCGACTGAAAGACGGTGTTGTGGTCACGCAGACGAAGGTTTTCTTTTGCAGAAAAGGCTTCACAGAAGAAACCTGCTCCAGTGTGACCGTTTAGTTTTGATCCGTCAGTGTAGAGGAGAATCCCCGAATTGCTAGACAATACCTGACCGTTGTTCCATTCGTCCCTAGTCGGGAAAGCGAACTTTGCGGCGGTATGATTGGTTTTCTCCGGGATGCGGTCGCAGTTCCAATTACCTGTAGAAACAGTATTAGGAATTGAGTTAATTATGGTTTGGTGATTGGTTAATGTCTCGGAATTGAGCCATCCCCCAAGGATGTTTAGTCGAGCCGCTGCGACCGCGGCCTCATATTTAACTTGAATTTGTATTGGGCGTATGTTTAGAATAGTCTCAATAGCTTTGGTCGAAGTGGTAGACATCGCACCTGAAATGCCGAGACAACACGCCCGTTGCACTTTCTCGAGTGGTTTGATGTTACATTTTCGTCTCAAAGCTGTCCACCATACAAGTGACGCATATGTTAGTATTGGTCGTACAACGCTGGTGAAAATCCAGTGGGTCATCTTTGGTCGAAGTCCCCATGTAGGACCAATACATCTTCTGCAGGTTGCCCAAACCCTAACGGCTTTTGTGGCTCTGCTAGCTATTTGTGCCTTCCAGTTAAGTTTAGAATCCAGGATAACTCCAAGGTACTTGACTTGACCTGTAAGTGCCAGTATCTTTACCTGTACGTTTACCTGTGGAAGAGGATAGCTAAGTAGCTTCCTTTTCCTAGTAAACAGACAGATTTCAGTTTTTTGGAGGTTTATATTTAATCTCCTATGTGATGACTATTCGGCCGAGATGTCCAAGGCTTCTTGGATTCGTCTAGAAGGGAGGAGAGGATGTGTCCCCGAGGCAAGGATGGCGATGTCGTTTGCGTAGCAGACAGCATGTAAACCAGCCTCGGCTAGTCTTCTTGGGAGACTGTTTATGGTGACGTCCCAGAGTAGCGGTGAGAGAATGCCACCCTGTGGGGTACCGCGAAACACCCTTCCGCTTAGAGTAATATTGCCCTGCTGACAAAATATATGACGTACCCAGTGTAAAATAGCTGGGTCTACATCAAAGGAGGCAAGGAATGAGATCAGTGTGTCAGTGTGTCAGTGTGAACGTTACTAAAAGCACCCTCAACATCTATGAAGGCTGCTAGAGTGAGTCCTTTTAGGTCCATAGACCTTTGAATTTTGTTAACCAAGGCGGTTTGAACGGATCGTCCCTTTATGTATACATAATGCTTAAATTGAAGCTGCTCATAAGGGATTTTTCCCTTAACCATGGTGTTGCATATGCGTTCCATTGTTTTCAGTAAGAAGGCCATTAGACTTATGGGTCTGTATGCCTTGGGGGTTGAGTAGGTTGCATTACCCGGCTTAGATAGATGTGAAAACTACTTTTGATTCTTGCCATGTGAGGGGGGTATGGCTCTGATTAAGGCATGCCTCATAAAGCCTGGATAGTCGGACGTCCAGGAGATCCACTGCCCGTTGTAGTAGGGCTGGGAAAACTCCATCTTGTCCTGGGGCTTTATATGGCTGGAAGCTATGAATTGCCTTCCCCACCATATCGGTGGTGAAGACTAAGTTGTAGGAATATTGAGAACTTTCCCATTGCCTCGTGTCATCTGAGTTAACGAAGTGCTCCTCCATTAGAATCTTTAAAGAGTCCTCAGAGTTACCTGCCCTAACCCCCTGCCTGTCTATCAGGAGTTCCGGTTGGGAGTGGGTTTTCGAAAGGAATTTCTTAATTCTTGCGGTTTTTGTAACACAATCAACTTGTGCACAGAAGAGCCGCCATTAGTTTTTGGTAGTAGAGATCCCAATGCTCTATAGTATTTACTCTTTTAGCTTTATTGAAAAATCTCCGAGTATCTGTTCTTATGTTTTTCAAAGCCCCTGTTTTTCCTTGAAGTACTCTCGGGTGCGAAGAGGGCAAGCCTTTTCGAATGCATGTATAAGGCTATTTGTTACGGTTTTGACATCCCCGTCCATGTTATATGTAGAACTAGCGCTTTCTTTAAAAGTCTTCTGAATAGAGCCCACTTAGTTTTCGCTTTGTTGCGAAACATAGGTGGGGTAGGTTAGGAAAAATAGTTTAAAACAGACGTATCTATGATCCGAGAAGGAATGTCTGCTAGAGACATGCCAGTCTTGGACCATGTCAAGTATGTTTTTAGAGCAAAGAGTTATGTCAAGTACTTCCTTTCTGACTCTAGTGATGAAGGTGGCAGAGCAACCAACGTTTAGGGTCAGAAGATCATACGCATTAATAAATTCAAATAGGGCATGTCCCCGAGCATTACAGTCGGAGCTTCCCCATGTTGTATGGTGAGAATTGGCATCTGTACAAATTATTAATTTCTTACCTTTTTCGGCAGCAAACCTTGTACTCTTCAGCAGTTCTTCGGATGGTGGAGGTTGCGGGGAGTCTTGAGGGAGATATACTGAAGCCAGCATGATGCCACCGCTCCCGTCAAATATTGTGGTGGCGTCTGAGGAAGACAGTTCTGTGGAGAAAGAAAAGTTAAAATCCTTTTTACAGATAATGCAGGTCCTAGGGCGGCCTGCATCGAGTGTATAAAATATTTGGTATCGCGAGTCACCCCAATCAGCAATCCTGTCATTTACAGTCCAGGATTCCTGGATCAGTGCGATGTGCGTCTTACCTTCTTCCATTCTCTCCATAAGCACAGGCGTCGCCAGTCGACTCCTATGGAGGTTGATCTGCGTAAGCAGTATCATTGGGCGAGTAGCTCATCCTTCTGAGAGGGCGTAGGGGTGTCATCAGAAAGTTCCGATAGGCCCTCGTCCTCTCCTCCGCTCGTCCCTTCTTCTATGGTCGGGTTGACCTGAATCTCCCTACTGCCCGCGGCCTCGACCTTATCCACTATCCTCCTCGACCGGGCTGGGAAGATTTCCCTTGGATTGCTGTTTTATGGATTGGGTCCCAGCTCCGACATGTTTTCCGCCCAGCTTAATGGCGCAGTTGATTGCCCGGTCCTTTTGAACCAAGTGTAGCGGCTGGCTTCAACTGAAGGTCCCTGTGGTCAACGGTTTGTTTGACTGCCCGGGGAGGGGGTCCCAGTGATGTGAGAGGCAGCTTTCTGGCTTGTTTACCTTTTAATCGCCTAGTCGCATCAGAGAGTCGCCGTTTCCCATCCGGATTCCTCTCTCCATAACCATCTGGAGTTGCGGAAGGATGCACGACTACCTTCCTGTCCGAACTCTTTGAGGAGGCAATAACTCCAACCCCCTCTCCACATGCGGAATTTACATCGCAGGCCACCACTGACGCCCTAAGAGCTGGCGATAGCTGCAGACACTGGGGCAGATATCCCTACCCTTGGGTCCGTAAACCCGGTATCTTGTTCCATGGACGACTTCATAATTGGTTTTAACGACCCCGTAAGTCGAAGTGTTTCCAGACCCTTCGGTTGTGTGTGTTTAACGATCATTTGGTCGGACAAAAAGGAAGACCCACAGGGATCAGACGCCTATACGTGTGTAGAGACCCTACGGTCGGAAGAGGAAGCCGCCACACAGGGAACGGACGCCTACCTGCCTGACACCAGATACTGGTGCATGGTAGGATTTTAGGGATGTAACCATCTTAGTCTGCCCACTCGTCCAAGGATCTGTCCCGGCTACCCGCCAGTATGTCCCCTGGAGTCAATGTGGCAAACACAAGCCCTCTCACTCGCTCCTGACGGGAGTTTCGCCAAAGTGAGGGTACTTCGAGAGGGTTGTGAGAGGGCAATGATCATACGGACCGTTTCGGATATAGCCCAGAATCCTCATCAGTGATCTTTGTGTGATTACGTTGTGATAACATCAAATGTTTCATATATATGAACTTGGCGTGTTTGGGATTTGAATTCATGTCGTCAGAAACGATGGGAGTTGGTACACAAGCACGCTAGGTGTTTGGCTACAGAACCATACAACCGTCACTTGTCTAATATGCAGTTTTGTCTATTCTATTTTTAGAACAGACTTTGTTGCAACAACGACGAAAGGTGCCGAAGTTCGATAGAACGAATCATTTGTGTAACGCATTTGTGTAAAGCTTATTCCAAACATAATATGTTTGGCTCTAATCATAATATATATTTTGGTGGGAATATAAATATGTTTCGCCTGTGAACATATTATGTTTGGATCATAAACATTTTCTTTATATGCAATTAAAAGTTTTGAAACAAAGAATGTATTGCGCCATCTTCAGCACAAAGAGCCCCAGCCTTGTCGTGGTTGATCTAGATATTGAGGCCTTTATCCAGTACATCTGCAGAAAATATTGTTTAATTATATATTGAGCAAGAAATAAAAAAAAAAGCGAATAGTTCAATCTCCAAATATAACATTATTCGCAAATTGATTTGCAAAGCGAATTATGTCGGCTTATGAGATGTAACTACTATTATACACACAAAAAGCGCGTCCTTTTCTTTTGCAAAGATAATTTACTTTGCAGTTTAATTCGCAAATATCTCAATTTATCTATTTACTCGCATGCAAATATGGTGAAAAAGAGACAACGATATATAAAGAGTTTATGCAAATATAATATATTTATATAAAAAAATAATAAATATTCTTTACGCAAACATATTTATGGTATAATGAAGCTGCAAATAAAATATGTTTATGGCTTAAATAATTATATTCACATATAACATATTATATTCACATCTAAACTAATTTAGGAAAATTGTGAATATAATATATTTAGAACAATATTGCAAACATATTTATTGATTTTTAAGAACAGATTATATTATATTATTATAATAAATATAATATGTTATTTTTTTTTTTTAAGTTATCTCTAAAAATATGTTTGAATAAAATAATATATATATATTTTTTTTTTAATTTTTTTTTTTTAATAATTTTTTTTTTTTTTTTTTAGATTTCTTCTTTTTTATATATATTTTTTCTTCTCTTTTTTTATATATTGTTATTATTTGTTTTTTTTTTTAATATCTTTTGTTTTATACTTGTGTAATACGTGTTCATACTTATAATGAGAATATAACCGATTTCATATTTGTAATTGGATGATAATTATTATACACTAGCTGGACCCGTGCATGACTCGTGCCAAGATTTTCTGAATTCAAAGATATGGAGCAATTTTATTATTATAAAAAACATTTTATTATTTATATGAGGGGCCCGTGCTTAGCTGTTGAAATTTTTTTATTGGTTTTATAAATGTGGTAACCTAATAATTCTCCGCCAAAACAACTTTTCTCAAAGACAATTTTTTCTCAGATTGCGCTTCTCCGCAGAATTATTCCCAGTAGAAATCTTCCCGGAAAATCCACATAGAACGCTTTCCCGTAGAATTCTCAACGTAGAATTCATCCCGGTAGAATTGTTCCCGGTAGAATTCTTTCCCGTAGAATTCTTCCCCGTAGAGTTTTTCCCAGTAGAAGTTTTAGTGTGGTGGGTTTTAATGTAGTGAGTTTCGGTGTGGTGAGTTTAGATGTGGTGAATTTTGGAGTGGTGAGTTTAATTGTGGTTAGTTTTGGTGTGGTGTTTTTAAGTGTGGTGAGTTTTAGTGTAGTTAATTATAGTGTGGTGGGTTTTAGTGAGGTGAATTTTAGTGCGGTGAGTTTTAGTGTGGTGAGTTTTAGTGTATCGAAATTTGAGTGTTGTGAGTTTTAATGTGGTGAGTTTAAAAGTGGTGAATTTTAATGTGGTGAAATTTTAGTGTAGTGAGTTTTAGTGTGGTGAGTTTTAGTGAGGTGAAATTTTAGAGTGGTGAGTTTAAGTGTGGTGAATTTTAGTGTGTTGAATTTTTGTGTGGTTAGTTTTAGTGTGGTGAGTTTTAGTGTGGTGAGTTTTAGTGTGGTAAGTTTTAGTGTAGTGAATTTTTGTGTGGTTAGTTTTAGTGTGGTGAGTTTTAGTGTTGTGAATTTTAGTGCGGTGAGTTTTAGTGTGGCGAAATTTGAGTGTAGTGAGTTTTAGTGTGGTGAGTTTATATGTGGTGAAATTTTAGTGTGGTGAGTTTTAGTGTGGTGAGTTTTAGTGTGGTGAGTTTTAGTGTGGTGAGTTTAAGTGTGGTGAGTTTTAGTGTGGTGAGTTTTAGTGTGGTGAGTTTTTGTGTGGTGAGTTTTAGTGTGGTGAGTTTTAGTGTGGTGAATTTTAGTGTGGTGAGTTTTAGTGTGGTGAATTATAGTGTGGTGGGTTTTAGTGTGGTTAATTTAAGGTTGAATTTTAGTGTGGTGAGTTTTAGTTTGGTTAGTTTTAGTGTGGTGAGTTTGTTTTTCTTTTTCTTTCCTTTTTTTGTTTTTCATTTAGTTTGGATTGTGGTTTTATGTGATTGGTTTTGTTTTTGTATTTTTGCTTTTGTTTTGTGTTGTGCTTTTGCTTTTTTGTTTTTACATTTTTTTTTGTATTTGAGTTTTTTTGTATCATGTTCGTAGCTGGTGAAAGTGCCGAGTTATATCGTGTTTAGGTTGCATGGGAGGTGCCACGCCTCTTTGTCCAATCCCGCCCATATATAGCCTATCATTCCTTCCAGACCATACCGCATCTGTGGTAAAAATTTGAAGACAATCGGATCAGCCGTTTAGACGGAGAAGCGGAACAAACGTGATTGCTTTTGTTTTTGTATTTTTGCTTTTGTTTTGTTTTGTGCTTTTGCTTTTTTGTTTTCAATTTTTTTTTTGTATTTGAGTTTTTTGTTTCATGTTCGTAGCTGGTGAAAGTGCCGAGTTATATCGTATTGTAAGTTTAGGTTGTATGGGAAGTGCCACGCCTCTTTGCCCAATCCCGCCCATATATAGCCTATCATTCCTTCCAGACCATACCGCATCTGTGGTAAAAATTTCAAGACAATCGGATCAGCCGTTTAGACGGAGAAGCGGAACAAACGTGATTGCTTTTGTTTTTGTATTTTTGCTTTTGTTTTGTTTTGTGCTTTTGGTTTTTTGTTTTTAATTTTTTTTGTGTATTTGAGTTTTTTGTTTCATGTTCGTAGCTGGTGAAAGTGCCGAGTTATATCGTATTGAAAGTTTAGGTTGTATGGGAGGTGCCACGCCTCTTTGTCCAATCCCGCCCATATATAGCCTATCATTCCTTCCAAACCATACCGCATCTGTGGTCAAAATTTCAAGGAAATCGGATCAGCCGTTTAGACGGAGAAGCGGAACACACGTACAAACGTACAAACGTACAAACGAACAAACAGATTTATTATATTAATAGGATATATATATGTATATAGATAAACTTGTTCAATTTATTTTACTTATACGTGTTTTGCATGTGTATTGAGTGTGTGTGTTTGTTGGTATTTTAAAATGAATATATTGATTTTATATTTGGGTTAGAGAGGTGTAAATAATTACATGAGTGACTTTTGTATGCCCTACTGTTGGTCCAGATTTCTCCTCTTGCTCTTCTGTGTGTTGGGTCGGATTTACCGTGTTCCTCTTCAATGTTTCGTTGTATGTAGTGTGTTGGATCTGTTGGGCTTCGATGGTTCTTGTGGAATTTGCGAATGGTGTTATCTCGAGTAGACGTCGTCATGTTGGTACGCTGGACTCTTAGTCGGTCAAGAGAGTTTTGGTTCCGTTGACTTGGTTGACGATTCGTTCGAGATGAGTGTTCTTTTCTGCGACCTTGTCAAACATTTTGAAAACGTCTTGGTGCTTATGTCACTTTATGTAGCTTATAGATTTCTAAATTGTTGATATCAGAAATTCGTTACTGCATAGCTTCTTCTCTATGTGCGAGGGAAGACATAATAATTTGACTTTTTATATATATTTTCAAGATGAATGTTGAATATTGTTTTCTGCATCTTGTTTCTGGCAGTTGTAGTTTTATGATTAAAATTGAATCACTGCAATCTACTTGTGCTTGGTATAACAACAAGTTTGCTCCTAGTGCATCCTTCTACGTCTTCAAATATGCTGCCACTCTGCTTCATTTCTTAGTTTTTCTTTACTTTATATAAATCTGCTGGACCTCTTCTTCGCTTCTTCATCTTGTTGATAATACCCAGAGCTCCTTCCACATGTCCCCACTGAAGTCCCAAGACCCCAACGATTATCTATGCGTCTTCTGAGTATCCAGCGCTGTTGGTCATTCTAAATAACATTTTTTTTTTTTGTACTCGGATATTTTAAATTTACACGAAGATTTTACAAACAAGTAATTTAATTTTGTTTTTAAACTATTCCTAATATGTGGTGTCACACTACTGGTGTGGTACTAATTTCTGTAATCTTAATATAATTTTCGTATAATATATAATTGTTCATGTAACATGGCGTGTGCTAAATGATTGATTTTAAAATACTTAAATTACTTGAAATATAGTGTGCACATTATTTGAAGTATTACTATTTAGTGTAGTACTAGCTTTTATTAGCAAAGTGTAATTTTAGTGTAATTATGTATTTTGCCCAATGGCTAAGATCGTCGTCTTATATGCGGTGGTACGCAATGCAGTGGACTCAACCCCCCTTCAATGCGTAAAAACAAAAAAAAAATCATAATTTTTTTTTTTATAAACATATATGTACATAGAATATATTGTACATTAAATATATTGTATATACATATATTTATTATATTAAATCTTCTCAAAAATTGTTGAATTAATTATTTATGTGTATATATATATTATTTTTTTTTTAAATCTGATTAATTTTTTTTTTAAATAAAATGTTAGATAAAAATTAAAATAATATATTTTTTTTCTAAATATATTTAATTTATAGTTAATACCGTTATTTATATTTTTTTTCTCTTCTTTTTTTCCTATATATTTTTTTTTTCTTCTCTTCTTATATTCTTCTTTTTTTTCTCTTTAATAAACATTTTTATACCTCCTTTTTTTTAATTTTAGTTCTCCTTTTTTTTACATATATTTTTTTTGTTAATATTATATTTTTTTTGTCTTCTTTTTTTTTCTTCTCTTTTTTTTCTTTTTAATAAAAATTTTTATTCCTCTTTTTTTTTAAATTTTAATTCCCCAATTTTCTTTTCTTGTTTATTATTATTTTTTTCATATTTTTCTTTTTTTTCATCTCTTCTTATTATATTTTTTTTTCACTTTTTTTCTTTAAAATTTAAAAATTCTTTTAAAAAAAAAAATTAATATTTAATACCTATATATATATTTTCTCCATTTTATTTATTTTACTAATATATATTTTTTTCGTTCCTTCTTTTTTAATTTAAACTGTACTAAATATTCTATCTTTTTTGAATTATAATACTAACTGATATTTTTCTTCTTCTTTAAGAAATTTAAATTATTATAAGTAAGTTCTTCACATTCATTTGAAATTTATTTGTTATACTCAAACTTATTCAAATTGAATTATATTAATATACAAAAGTACCTATAATTTCACTGCATGTAAATAAATATAATTAGAGTTGCGATTTATTTTCTAAACATGTTTAATATTTTATTATATTATTTTTGTGTACTTATATAAGTCACATTATATGAAACTTCCTACTGGCATGACGGTAAAATTGAATTATATTTATTTACATTGTTTATAGATCAACAAAAAAAAACTGCAAGATCTGTATTTATATGTCAGCTATTAACGCTTGCTTAGTGTATGATATACATACGTTCGTACAAATTGCATATGTGCTTCAGCATGAAACACTTGGAGGAATGACCCTTTTCAAGGTTTGATAGCTTGCGCTATTAATATAGGTCTTTAATGCAATTGTTGAATTCGACAATTTTATGACTTACATTGATATAATTTTAAATTAATGCAATTGGTTGCATGTGCTTAATTTATTTCTTTTCTCAATTGATGATTAACTAGCTTTAATAAATTAAATTATTGATTTTAATATTTTTTTTTTTTATTACTATAATTTTTCCTTTGTTTTTTACTTATTGTTTTCCTAATCTATTTATATTTTTTTTTCCCCCAAATGAAGAAGTATGTAATGTTTTATTTAATGATTACTCTTTATCTTATGGTTAGATTTATTTTGTCAAACATAATGTTGCAATCTACGAGTTTAATTGTCAACGCATAGCTAATTGGTTTTATATTTTTACTTTCATGGGTTCTATTTTAGAGAAATATATTTTTAGGTTTAACTGCATACACTATTTGTGATATGCCTTTAACAAATTATTGTGAATTTTCTTATCTTTGTTTTTGATCAATATCGTCGTGGTCACTGGCCCACTTCCCTCTACGACCACGTAGGGTCCCTTCCAAATTGGAGAGAACTTATTCTTCCTTGTTTGGTTTTTCATTAAAACCATGTCGTGTGGTTTGAATTGTATAGGGTTGAGGTTCTTGTCGTATTGTTTTTTCGACACCTCCTTGGTTCTACATTGATTTTGCCTGGCGATCTTGTGAGATCGCTGTATTTGGTACTTTAATACCTTATTGTAGTCTTCTGCGTCATATAAAGGTGAACATTTACGCTTTAAATTCGTAGGCATGTCGAAGTCAAACCCGTACAACGTACGGAATGGTGTTTGACCCGTCGACGTATGCACCGTGTTATTATGAACATGCATTGCAGAATTTAACCATTGGTCCCAGTTTGACCCATCCTCTTTAGCAAAACTACGTAAATATTCAGCTAGTGGACGATGACTTCGTTCCAATGACCCATTAGCCTGTGGATGGTAGGGTGTTATATGTAATTATTTAATTCCTAAAAATTTACATGTATCCGAAAATAGTTTGAAAACGAAGTTCGATCTATTGTCTGTTACCAATACTTAGGGTATATTGTGGCGTGTAACTATTTCGTTGAAGAATGCTTTTGCTACGGTGTTGGCTTCCGCATCGGGTATAGCCACACAGCACATAAATTTAGAAAAATCGTCCAGAAACGTTAAGATGTATTTATTCCCTGAAATGGTTTCAGGCAGAATACCCCCAGGTCCAGTTCCTTGTCCCTTTTCATGGTTTTCGAACGTGTTTGTACTACAACTACTTTCTGTATGCGGCTAAGCGCATTATTCCGTATGTTTTAAAAACGAATTCTGACAATTATCATTCCATATGAACTTAGCGTCCTTTTTAAGCAAACAGTTTATTTGTAATGACAGTTTCGCCATACCTCCTATAAATTTACTGTAATAATTAATTAAGCCTAAAAATGCTTGAACTTCCTTCCTATTTTTCGGAACTGGAATATTTTTTACACACTCCACTTTGGCTGGGTCCGGTAGGGCACCTAACTCAGAACATTTATGTCCTAAATATATCACCTCGCGTCGCAAAAACTGACATTTTTCTGTATTTAATTTCAAATTATATTCTCTCAGCTTTTGCAAAACTTTGCATAGCCTATGCTCGTGTTCTGTTAAATTATTTCCATAAACCACTATGTCATCTAAATAAACGAAGCAGTCAATACCCTGTAAACCTGTTAGTATGTGGTTCATTATCCTTTGAAAAGTGGTAGGTGCCCCCGTTAGACCGAATGGCATTCTGTTAAATTCGAAATGACCGAGACCTGTACTGAAAGCAGTTTTTTCTTTGTCACTATCATCAACTAGAACCTGATGGTAACCACTTGCTAAATCTAGTGTTGAAAAATACCGACTATGACTTAACTGGTCTAGTATCTCATCTATTCGTGGTATCGGAAATACCTCATTTAATTTTCGGAAATCTATAACCAGTCTCCATTTCTTATTGCCATCTTTATCGCTCTTTTTAGGTACCAATAATAATGGGGCATTCCAAGGCGACATGCTTGGTGAAATAATTCCTTCGTTTAACATCTTTGATACTTGTCAACCTTATCGGTGGCATTTAAAATTGATGCATATACTCTATTTCTTCTAACGTTTGTTAAACTATCTCCAAATATACTCCTGGCTGAATTTCCTGTTTGTGCAACAAAACTATAGGAATTCTTGTTCTTATCGGCAGTGATACAACCATGGCTGTTCTTGGCTGTACCCTGATTTGTTGATTAAAATTTATATGTTCTATGTCTTGTAATGATTTTAATGGAAATTTAACAAGATGATTTTTTCCTTCATCAAAAAATGTAATTTTTTTATTTAGCGCATTTATTATAGATCTGTTCCAGAGATTGTCACGCCCGACTATTCCATCTGCTAGTATCCCTTGTTCAAGTGACACAACGTGTAGCGTTAAACTCAGGTTTTCTATGTTTGTGTGCTGAATCTTAGTGGAGCCTAAGGTTCTAACACATCCACCAAAAGCACAACTCAGATCTTTCTGAATATTTTTATTAAAATTCGGCAAATGTGCCATCCTATTTTCTTTAATCAGGCTGGCCTCAGCTCCAGAATCCACTAACAGAGTAAGTTTTCCATTTTTTGCTGCCTCGCATGAAAACTCCATGCCGGTTAAATATATTACGATGCATGCCTAATTGTGAAGTTAATTTTATTTTTCTCGACATAAATTTACTCTTAAAATTATTAGCAATTGAAGACAATTTAATTTTACAAATCGTGAATTTATTATACATTTCTGACGATAAAACGCACATAACGCTAATAATAAAAAGAAATATTGAAATTACTTCATTACAAATTATACTCGCCCCTGTACGGAATGTATCCACAGTCTTGCCAGACGTTTGATCTACAATTCCCAGATTTTCAGGGCAGTTAATTACGACTTCCTTTCTATTTGATTTACTTTTGATTTTATTATTCTTGATTTTAATATTTTTAACTTCCGATTCAATTGGTTTTACTTTCTTTAATTCATTTGTTTTTTTTTATAATTTGTTTATTTTTAATTTCCTTAATTCCTATATTCTGTTCATTATTCGTGTCAAGTTGTGTATTATTACTATTTAGTTCATTAATATATATTTTTACTTTTTGTTCTACATATTCTGCGTTAATAATATTCGCTGTTTTATTTTGTTGTAGTGTGCTATTCGGAACTTCTACAACTACTGGCCTTAATACACTATTTGCTAAGGGTCCCCAGTTTAGTGGCCTTGACTGGGCCCCTGGTAGTTTCCCTGCGGAGTGCTATTATTGTACCATGCATCATATTTGCGTTTGGCATAACAATTCATAATAACATGTCCGTCCTTTCTGCACCAAGTGCAATATTTAGTGGGCCTGTTTGCAAAATTCCCATTACCATTATTTCCTTGAAAAACTTGTGTATCGCGTTTAACACGACAATCCCCCTCGTCGTGTCCCCCTCTATGGCACCAATCGCATCTCAATCCTGGAGCACCCCCGCCTTGGTTCTGGATACCACCTTGACCATTTACCTGAGGTACGGGTGGCTGACTTCCTTGGGGAGCAGTATGTCCTGGAAAAACATTCGAACCCGAACGATCTGCACACTGTTCATGTCCATAAGTACGACAGTCACTGCAATACGGAGTGTTTCTCCATCATTCATCCCTCAGATGTCCCTTCTTCTTGCAAAAAGAACATGTAGGTGTAGGCTACTTCATACTTATATTTTGTGTTTTCTCTTCCGTCTCCTTTTTTTCATTGGCATGAAGGTCGATGAGGGCTCATTGAAATGGACTCCAAACTTGTCTATGCCCGTTAACTCTGCTGACTCCCTTTGTATCGTCGCATGGTCCAATGCCTCTTCCACCTATTTCTCCAGTGTTGTTTGCTTACTGCTCAACATGAACATTCGCAAAGTGGAATCCCGAAGTCCTAACTTAAATGAGCTTTTAACTAAATTATTCCATTCATTAACGAACACGTCGTCTTTCGTATCAATATATTTACATTTAATCGTGCTTAATGCTGCCGACTGCAGGTTAACCAAACGCCTTGAGAAAGATCTAATACTTTCCCCGGGATACTGAGATGCCTTTCTAATGTCATATTGAATGGCATCTACTGACCTACATTCCAAGTACGTATTCCTTAACAGATTGTATAAATCATCTATTGTGTCAAACTCCTTTGAACTTACTAAGTCAAAAGCATCTCCCTGTAAACTAACCCTAACGCCATTAATAATGTTTTTTTTTATGTTTTCCTCTTCTATTTTACCTGTTTCTTCTAACTCTGATGTACGTTTTAAACAATAGTCGTTTAAACGTTTTATTTAATTTTTAAATTCTGGAAATTTAGTAACTCTTCTACTATTTTATCTGCCTCCTCTAATTTAGATAAATGCAGAATTCTAGATATATTATCTTTTAATAATGCTGTACTATCTTTATTTAGTATTGTAGGTACAAATTGCGACCATAATTTTTCAACAAATCTGTCCAATTCGCTAGATTGCTTTTGAATATACGCATTTAATTCATTAGCATCTGCCATTAAATATTTTCAATCTATTTAAAACGTTATCTTTATCTTTTAATTAAAAAAAATAAATTTCATTTAATTGTAATTGAAAATTTCAATGAAATAAAAATGTTACCCAAACAACAACGAAATCAATTTTGGCATTCATGAATTATAACTATAAACTATATTTTTTTTTTCAAATTTATTTTCAAGTATTTTTTTTAAATCTGTTTTCTATAACATTGGAAAAATAAAAATAATTTTATTTTACCAAATAAAAAAAAAATTATGCGTATATTGTAAAAAAAAAATTTAACATACAATGGTTTTTTTTTATATACATTTTTTGTTATTTTTAAAATCATAACAGCAATCAGTGCTGTGTTCACGCGCTTTAAAATTAAATCAAATCATTTAGTTTTTATTTGTTATACACTGGAGGGTCCGTAGTTTGGAATCTCAGTGTTATTTCGATTTATTTATTTGGAAATGTTAATTTTCCTTTTTAAATTAAAAGACAATTTTTTTAAATCTTAATTTTCAATTGTTATACACTGGAGGGTCCGTAGTTTGGAATCTCAGTGTTATTTTATTTATTTATTGTTCATTGAATGTTAATTGATTCTATTGAATATTAACAATATTCATTTAAATTTTAAAAATAAATTTATATTTTAACTATATTCCGTTGTAAAATAGTCCCTCTTCTTTTTTTTCAAACTTCTAAAACACTACTCATAAAAAAATGAAAACTATCCTATTCTATTTTAATATCTCTTTAAAAAAAATTAAATTTTCAAACACTTACCTTTTTATTTTAGGGTCCTTCCTCCTTCGTCCTTTCTTCTTCCTATCACTCGGTCCTTGAGAGGTTGGTACCGACGTACCGGCTGCGCCAAATGTTGTAACGTTAGATTTGTAAAGTTAAAGTTGATTTACATACATTTATTTATTCTACAATTTAACTAATCAAGGACACTTTTTTGTTTTTAGAGTTTAAAAGACACTTTTATTAAATTTACTATGGAAACGACACTTTTACTATTTTAGAACCTCCGCTTGAGGTTGGTTAAACTACAATCTTTTAAACTGCAACGAAAGGTATTAACAATACCTTCGTTGCAAGCTTTTCTTAAATTCTATTCTCACTATGTTCTAGTGAGTTTTCACTTTCACTCAATTAGGTGTACGTGACATTTGAAGAAAGTCCGACTTGCAGTTTTTGGCTGACACTAATTGCGAAATATCAGAATTGTTGGCAATCGCTGCTTCACTTATTTTAACATAGACCCAAAATTATGTAAAATAAGATTTAAAGTTAAATACAAGAGAAAATCTAGTGATATAAATATATATATATATATATATATATATATATATATATATATATGTATATATTTATATATATATATATATATATATATATATATATATATTTATATATATATATATATATATATATATATATATATATATATATATATATATATGTATATATATATATATATATATATTCAAGTAGTTGAACAAAATGGACAAAAAGCTACTTTAATACAAAAACCGATCTCAAAATCGTATCTTGGAACCGGTATACCCAAACCGTTTTCTTATAAAAACATAAACCCTATACCGAAATAAGGTTCCAATCCTTACTTAAAACTTTGATTTATTATTTACAATGTTGATATGTATAAAGTTCTGCTATTTTTCAATAGATACATTTATACAGTATATAAGATTTATTTTTGTTTGTATTAATTTTAATATTTGTTTTTTTTTAGAAAATTAGACAGCAAGTTAAATGTTACCTGCAAATGGCATCTATTTCTGGTCGCAGTGAATTAAATGAAGCCCTGGAAGTTATTGAATCTACTAACCTTAAGTATTTTACTGGTGAAATGAACGCAGAATTTTATGCATTAAAAGGACTTTTGTTATCTCAAATTGGTCGATCTGAAGATGCTGGAAAAGCTTTCAGTTCATCGGCTCAACTTCACGATGGTCTTACAAAAGCCTGGGGATTATGGGGTGATTATTTGGAGCAGATTTTTACAACTGATCGACACATTGCAATTGGAATTAGTGCACTAACTTGTTTCTTACACGCTTGTCGACATCAAAACGAAAGTAAGACTCGAAAATATCTTGCAAAAGTTTTGTGGCTTTTATCATTTGATGATAATGTTGGATCTCTAATGAAAGTGCTCGAGAAATATGTAATTGGCGTTCCACCATTACATTGGTTGCCCTGGATACCACAGTTGTTGTGCTGCCTTGTTCAGTATGATGGGAATATAATACTAAATTTACTAAGTCATGTAAGTTTGTTTATTTTTTTTATAAATACGGAAAAGCAGTAGGTATCAACGAGTAGATATCCACTAGTGCCTAGTTAGTTTAAGCAAAATTTTGTACTTTTAACGTATAGTTAAGGATCAAAAACAGTCGATATGTAAGTGATATCTGGTTGGAACTAAGACCAATTGATACACGGATGGAAAAGATTTGTTTGAATATATTAGAATGTAATTAAAAAGAATTACGAAATTATCATACTTGTATTAAGAACCCAAGCAACCACGGCTCGACATTTGCCACAAACTATTGTGGCATATGTGTACCTTTTAAGTTACCTCTGACACTAGTGTTGCAAACTAATAATATGTAGTCCTAAAAAGGTGACTAATAACATGTATGGAACATACGCAATAATAGTTCCAAAGTGGTGGCTAATAACATGTGTGGGACAATACAATAATATGTCACAATGCTGTGATATATTAGTCATACATTCCGATAATGGAACATATACGGTAATGGGCGGAGCTAACTTTGTTGGTATGAAGTGGTAAAAATGTGGCAAATTAAAAAATGTATTATGTTCCATATATGTGGCAATTATAGAATGAAGAACCTAATAGGAACATATGTATATATAATGTAACTAATTAACTTTAAAATTTAATAAATGTATATTATTATACACGACATATTCATAACATCCACTACATATGTTTATAAAAAGTTGTGTCGCAAAAATATACATCCGTAAAAGCATTATTTAAAAAATAATGAAAATCACAATTTTAATAAATTTTCACAAATTGCATTTTTTTGTGTGCGCGTAAAAATTAGAGGGGGTAGAATATAGGCTTTAACCCGAAAACTTGAACCGTTTGTTAAATTAGAGTTGTAGTTTGTCGAAAACTCTGTTCGTAAAGACTTCTATTATTATGTCACGTATATTTTTATTTTTTTTACAGGAGAAACATTCACGTTAATGGCACTGCGTAGGATCTTTATTATTTTTATTTTTAATCAACACATAAATTACAGTTCAAGTTAAAATTAAGTTCCAAATAGGTGAACCGAAAGTTAAATGGATCAAAAATTTGTGGCAACTAAGCCTCGCCCCGGGGGCTTTTTGACTGGCAATTGGGTGGCAAATGGATACTTGGGAAGGAAGTGTATTTAAATAGTAATTATATTCGATTTTAATTTTTTTTGTCCAGATTTAATTATATATAGTGATGTGTATTGTAAACATTATTATATTGTCCAGTAAAATCTGTCAAATTTACCAAACATATTTCAAAATAAACATAACATTTCAATTGCATTTATTAAACTATTTTTTTTTGCAGTTTTCTTGGTTAAAACAACCCAAGTAACTACTTGCTGTATAACGTAGCTGCTTAATAGTTTAATGAACTTGAAAAGTTTTCAAAGCTACTAAACCCCCCCTTTATGCAGCTAATTTGGAGTAATTATAAAGCAAATTGCTGCAATAGATCTTGTGCTATAATTTATTTTTCTATAAGTTAAAATTAATTTCAACGTAAAAACCTGAAAGTTTTTGGTGGATAAGTTTTCGAATAAATTCTGCTATAATTCCTCTAGCGGCCAGGGTCGGAACGTCCCGGCAGTAAAAGTGGGTATGGGGCAGTGATGCGAACTGGAGGGGAATTCCCCAATTTCTGGGGAATTTAAGTTTTATTGAGTAATCGTGTAATGGTCCACTTTTGGCGGAGAATTTCAAATTAGTATCTGGTACATTTTCTGCATTTTTAATTATTGCAATATAGGTACATATTCCAAATTTTGATCGAATTTCATATGAACATTTTAAAACAAACGATTTTACTTTTAGATTCGATATCGTAGTACAATGATTAATTTTTGAAATATATTTTACTTCAACGCTTTCAATTCGTTTGGAAAATAATAAATTCAAAATCTTTCGTTAAGAATTTTGCAGGTAAAATCGGATTCGATCCAAAACTAAAACATACCTATATATTCCAATCATGTCAAAGATCATAATTTGGCTTCTAATAAACACAATCTATTAAACACGATAAATTCCTTTAACGTTTTTTTGAAGGTATCTGATGTTATGTTTAAAAAAAAAAGATAATTTTTTACTTAATGTAAGACCTGAAAATTTCACATGCCTCTTAATAGTTGAAAAATATTGTATTCAGTATTTTAAAGATTGCGATTACTGTAAATTTAAAATTTCGAAACTAAAAATATCAATGACAAAAAAAAACTACATTTTGATGATCAAAATTAAAATAATCAAAATCGAAAAAAATTGAAAATTATCTATAATATATTTAGAATTGTACATTTGTCATTAAATAGTTAAGAAGATATTACATATCAAAGTTTCGTGAACATTTTTGTTAACTATAATATATATTATTCATTTCACTTCGTATCGCCTGCGTATATGCGTAAGCATTCTACTCTAGAAAGCATATAATTTTCACGAAAAATCAATGAAATTAAATTTAATGATGATTGGTTTATTAGGATGACCCATTATTAGGTGGCGTTTTTTTATACCCTACACTAAGAGTGAAAGGGTATATTCAGTTTGGTACGCCGTTTGTAACACCCAGAAGGAAGCATCTCCGGTATGGAAAAGTATATATATTCTTGATCAGCATGACCTCCTGAGCGATGTCCGTATGTCCGTCTGTCTGTCTGTCTGTTGAAATCCCTACTACTTTTAAAATTGAAGAGCTAGATAAATGAAACTTATAACTTAGATTACTAATATATCTACGCGTGCGAAAAAATTGGCGAGATCGGTCCATTGTGGCCTATGATCCGACCACTTATGTTCAAATACCTCATATAAAATGTACATATAAAGATCAATTTTTATCTATACGTGCTTAGGTAAACTTTTTTGGTCAAATATATATTGATATCATGCTCAAATACATGATAATAATGTTTTCCGGCGAAAAGACTTGTGGTTCACAAAAAAAAAAATCGAAATTCGGTACACCTACCCATTTGTAAATATGGATCAAATGAATGGAAATTCTTCAGCGATTGAATGTTTGTAGTTATTTTCAGGATTCGTATACCCTGGTGACCTATATATCACTTTGAATGGTAACCACACATATGTGTAGGGTATTTATAGTCGGCTTAGACCGACTATAATTTTGATAATCCTAACTATCATAATTACACCTACTTTAAAATTTCCTATGTGATCTAACCTTCCTAACTGTTTTTTTTTGTCTAATTTTCAGTTTAGTCGCTCAGAAGCATTCGTTGAAACGAGTGCGGATTTTATGCGATTTTATGAAGATAGTGCCATTGTGATGGAGTTGTGCAGCTCTTACAATCGTCTCCATTATTAGGTTGAAGAAGTCACAGGATAAGGAATCGCCTTGTCTGAAACCTCCTTCGGTATTAAACGTATCGAAGAGGTTGTTCCCAATTCTCACTGAGCAACGTGTGTCGCTCAGGGCCATCCTACGAAGCCTTATAAATTTGGCAGGTATACCGAACTCAGAGATGGTGGCGTATAGGCGACGCCTTATCGGACTGTCGAAGGCAGCTTTGTAGTCGACGAGAAAGTGGTGGGTGTCGATCTGCTTCTCTTTGGTTTTTCCAGGATTAGGCGCAATGTGAAAATCTGGTCTATGGTGGACTTGCCAGGTCTGAAGCCGCACAGATAAGGTCCAATCAGTCTGTTGACGATGGGCTTCAGTCTTTCACATAATACGCTCGTTAGAACTTTATACGCGATATTGAGGAGACTTATCCCACGGAAGTTGGCGCGTATCGTGGGATCCCTCTTCGTAAGGATTGGGCAGAGTATACTGAGATTCCATTCGCTGGGCATGCTTTCTTCTAACTATATTCTGCTGATGAGCTGGTACATGTTCGTTATGAGCCTTTTTCTTTCGGCGGAGTAGTTGTCGTCATCGCCTGCTAGAAGATTAGCGAAGTGCTCTCCTCATAATCTCAGTGTACCCTGGACATCTGTTACTAAATTCCCGTCATAGTCTTTAAACCTCCGGTCAGGCGTCTTAATTTCTGACAGAATTTTCGAAATTTCGAGCCTTGTTCCTGTCGCCATGAATCTCAATATCTTCACACTCGCGTCTTTCTAATTTTCTTTTCTTACGCCTGAAAAGATGTCTCTCCTCCTTCCTCTTCTTTCTGTATCGCTCCTTCTTGGCTCGCGTAACTACCGACTGCAGGGTGGATTTACATGCAGCGTCTTTCTCTGCAGCGGCTGCGCGACAATCTCCGTCATACCACTTGTTCCGTAGTGGGCGTTGGAATCCAAACACCTCTTCGGCAGCCGTACGCATTGAGCGGGAAACGTGTGTCCACTGCGCGCATATATCATCGAGAGGGGGAGTGCCTTGGGCAAGCAGGTGTGAGTGTCGAGAGGCATAGGCTTTTTCGGTCTGTTGTGTGTTCAGCTTACTGACGTCTAGCTTGCTTTGATGTTGGCATATAGGATCGAACGTACGTACATCACACTAGAAGTGTGCCTTCCGTCAATCACAACATGATCAATTTGGATGCGCGTGTTCTTATCGGGTGACCGCCACGTGGCCTTCTGAATATTGAGATGCTTGAATCTAGTATGTCAGCTGTAGTAAATGTCACAGAATGCCTGTTTAGAGCAGCCCTGTCCTGTCCATCGCATTTCCTGGATTGCGGTGATGTCAGCTGGATAGTGGCACCTTCCCTATAAAGGGTTCGGACATTCCAGGTGCATATCCGTAAATTATGGTCCTTTATACGTACGTTGTCATCATGTTTTCGGGTCGGTATCTGAGGCATGTTATCTATTTTCGTTGAATCAGCTTTTTTTATATGGCGGGTCACAACCCCAACGCACAACCCCCATTTTGGAGGACCAATATCCCTGTATCGTTTGTCCCCGACCAGACCTCCCACCGGGGTTGAAATCCAATCTTTAGCAGATTGCTCGGGTTAACGGAGTTCACCAACGCGAAGATGAGACTAGGAAATGTGTGAGAAAGGCTATGGTAACTAACAGAAGTCGGTTACTGGATTGCGCATGCACTACACCATTCAGAACCCCAGAAAACATTGCTTAGTTAAATTAACAAAATAATTAAGAGAGCTTAGAGAATTGTATAAATTACTCTCTCGACACATTTTTAGGTAAAACAAACTTCTTTTTGATTTTTTTGCAAAAACTAATATCTGGACACAGATTTTTTTACCAATTATCCGTAGGGCAAGGTACAATTTTATTTTGTGATAAAGTTTGCATCTGCAGCATGTCGAAATCGAGCAATAA
This sequence comes from Dryomyza anilis, assembly GCA_951804985.1. Lineage (NCBI taxonomy): Eukaryota > Metazoa > Arthropoda > Insecta > Diptera > Dryomyzidae > Dryomyza > Dryomyza anilis. The sequence goes on along the minus strand of OX638133.1, from coordinate 51,395,097 downwards.
GCAATAATTCATCACGACCTTTAATTTGCAGAACAGTGTTATCATATTTGCGTTTTCTGTCATTTAATTGAGTTCAATTTTATTTTCTCGAAAATTTGCTAAATTAAATTTGTAAAAACTGCATTACCGACCAATATTAGTTAAGTCAGCCATTTAATCGAACTCGCACACACCCTAAGTAACAAATTATCCTCATGAGAAGCGAAGGTAGTTTTTATTTCAAAAGGTGGTAAATCAAGTCATGTAAAGGAAAAGGACTATTGACCTATTAGTTTAACATCATTTCTCCTTAAAATGGTAGAAAGGGTTGTGGAGATTCACATCAGAGAACAACTACCCAACCATTTTACATCAAAGTCTCAGCACGCCTACCAAAAGGGGAACTCAATTGAGACAGCTATACACTCAGTTGTACAAAGTATTGAATCATCACTCCATATAAAGGAATTCACTCTAGCGGAATTTCTGGGCATAGAGGATGCTTTCAATAATGTTATGAAGGATGCCATAATCAATACATTGACCAGCGTAGAAGTCAATTCAGTTTATGTAGTGGATGTTCAGCGGACGAATAATAATTGAGGAACAAGAGGAACACTGCAAGAGGAGTACTGTCACCTCTGCTGTTGTTACTTGTGTTAGGCCGTATCCTCAAAACGATGTTCTTGATTTTTTTGCAAGAACATGATCGAGATTTTCTTGCAAGTGCAAGAACAAGAGCAAGTGCAAGACTTAAACTGCAAGAGATGCAAGAAAAGCAAGAATGCATTTATTTTTTTTTTTGTTAGAGTTTACGTAGAACGTAAACACAATGTGTACCAACACGCCCGCCGGACACATTCGTTGCAGCGGTACTCGCTCGTCCCATCTCCCCAAGAATTATTATTATTATATTATCTCAGTTGTTCCATCATGGACAACTTTGTACGTATTTCTGACCCGAAGATATAGGACACTCGAATTTGTTGATGACATAAAGCCATCGACTTCAAGTCACAGTAGAGATAATTCTGGACCCAAATCTGGTGGAGAAAATGTGAATACATGAATGTTCCACACATTAGAAAAAACATACTCATCGCTCGCATCGCCACTTTTAAGCGCTAGGTTCTACATTTTTACTAGATACTTGAAATTTTGATATTACCTTCAGATTTCTTTAGAGAATGAACTGAAATATATATATGAGGCATTCTTTTTCAAATCGAACACGAAATATTTTTGACACTCTGAATTTGCTTCAATTTTTTTTATGGATTACTTATTGAAAATAAGCCCACTCATATTTTTTTTTTTTGCTTTTTGTCAATAGGTTTGAAAATACAGGGTGTTTAAAAATGAAAATATGACGCATGGACCTTTTTTAAAAATTATATAACTTTGCATCTGTGCATCGAATAGCGTCAAGTTTGGTCTCATTTTGAAGGTAATAGAATTTTCTTTATTTCGTATTTATTAGAGTAGACAATTAGTACAATAAGTTACACAAAGTACTTTTGTAGTACAACATGGAAACATTTATAATCAACGTAACATTTTTTTTTTTTGATTATAACTTAATAAAATTTATAACTTAAAGGTAAACAAAATTTATTATAAACCGAAAACTTAATAATAATTAAATTGTTAAATAAATAAATTAGTAATACAGTTAATGAATTGCATCTTTATAATAGGACTAAGATAATTTAAAAAAATGATAGATATGAGTGACAGACAGAAAAGTCAACAGAAAAGTTAATAGATGTTTGGTTTGAAAAATATGAAAAAACAACTGAAATATTACTGATGAGGATTTGAAAAAAATGACATGACGAAAAGCTTAAAGTTAATTGTTCTGGCAGAAGATTTAATTTGTAAGGGTAGTGAATTCCAAAGTTTGATGGCGTTAATAAAAAAAAGTCTCTTTGAGTGCAAATATGTATATTTAGGTATTATAAAGTTACAACATCTGTTTGAAACACTGAAACGTAGTTTTTGATAGAGATATGATGGAATCTTATGATTAATCAATTTGTGTATAAATATACAATTTCGTGCGTCCAGATAGTCAGTTATACTACAACCCAAAATGCATTTACTTTTTTCGGATATATGTTCATAACGTGTTATGTTGAATACATATCTGGTAGCATCATTAAATGCAACTTGTATTTATGCGTTGAGTGAGAGTCAAGTTTACTATATATTAATTCGAAATAAGTTATTATTGGGACTATTAATTGAATAACGAGCGTCATCTTGGTTTCAAAAGGGAGAAATTTAGCGGATAGTCGTAGACATCTGAGTGTCAGATAGATTCTTTTAATTGTATTATTAACATGGTCCGTTGAACTGCGAACCAAAAGATCCCCGGTTCAAGCCTGAGCTGGGGCTAACAACATCTTTTCATAGAAACATTTTTCTATACCGCGTTACCTCTCGGCAGTAAATGGCAAACCTACGAGAGTAAAACCATTAGCTATGAAAAGCTCTCACCCGCCGTTCGGATGCGGCAATAAACTGTAGGTCCCACCACTTTGAGTACAAATATAACACGCACAGCTCAAAAATGGTGAGAGAGCTCGGCCGAAGTTCTATATAGGACTGTAGCGCCAAACTATTATTATTATAGTACAAGACAGTTTCGAGTTTACATAAAATCCTAAGTTTTTCACTAATTGTAATTTATTGTTATTTAAATATTTATCCGAGAATAGTTTGTGGTCATTATTATCTTTAGAAATAGGCAAAATATATGATTTTTTAGCATTAAGGCATAAATCATTGTCAGATGCCCATTTGTCGATTGCATTTAGATCATCATTTAATCTACAGCATAAATCTTCAACAAGTCCAATGCGATTCGAGGCATACAGTTAAATGTCGTCTGCATAAGCATGCATCTTCATGTCACGACACTAAAAATATCATTTATAAATAAACTAAATAGCAGAGGCCCAAGGATAGATCCTTGAGGTACTCCTCAAGGATCTATAATGTCATTGTAGTCTGAAAATAAATTGTTAATCCTAACTCTTTGCTTTCTGCCTTCGAGATAGCTGGCAATTAAAGCTACGGAACTCTTGTTAAAACCAAAAAGGAATTCAAGCTTCTTAACTAAAATTGAATGATTAACGCAGTCAATGGCCTTAGAAAAGTCTAATAAACATAGCAAAGTTATATCATACGACATGCGAATATCATCCAGAATTTTAATCATAGCAGTGGCACAGCTATGTCCAGAACGGAAACCAGATTGGTACGGTGACAACAATTTAAATCTATCTAAGTGTTGATTAATTTGCTTGGACATAAGTGGCTCACATACTTTTGAAAACGTTGACAGAATTCTGATGGGTCTAAACGTTATAAACGTTGGTAACGAGAATATTTAATTTATCGTCAACAGACTGACAACTCCAACAATCATTCCAACTTATTTTAAACCATTTTTTTCATTACTATGTAATAATCAATGGACTTAAAGTCACGGTACGACACAGTCAATGGTCTAGAAATTGAACATACTTTAATATTAAGAGTGCAGAATAGTAAATCATGGTCAGATATGAAGGAAATGTGGTCAAATAGTAATAATAAGGAGACATCAGATAAAATTAAAACGTCAAGTAACTTAGTAGTCACATTAGGAGCAAAACTCGTCGGAATCATAGAATTTATAATTGTCATTCCAGCCGTAGCAACTTTGTCATATAAATTGTCGGAAACACGGTCTTTTGTAAGTAAATTAACATTAAAGTCACCACATATAGTATAATAGTCAAAATCTGTAGCACGTGTACATATATCACAGAGAAAGGTTCAAGACTAAAGCATTTGTTGGGATTATAGACGCAAGAAACAAGTATTTTTATGTCACGATTTGATATTTGCACATTAATATATTCAATGTCAGACTCAGAAGACTTACTTACAAGCATGGTATTAAGATAGGATTTACAATAAATTGCAACTACACCACCATTTTTGGCAATCCTGTCATTCCTAAAAAGTCTGTAATTGACAATGTCAAAATAACTATGTCAGGATTAAACCAGGTTTCAGACACACAAATGATGTCGACTTTGGATTTTTCTAAAATATATTTAATATAGTCAAGTTTTGATGCGTTTAAACTTCTCGCATTAAAATGAACAAACGAGAGTCCGTCATATTTCTTGCAAAAAATATCTATTAAGAGTTTGTTATTATCATAAACGCCACAGGACGGTCTAGAATTCATTTACACAATAAAAATAAGAACAGTCAGAAACAAAGAAACGAATAGCTTTACGAAACCGTCGATCCATTACGATTAACAAAGAATAGTGAACCAAAATAATAATAAAACCAAACATCTTTACATTAAACAAAGTTGAACAATTATGAAATAGTATGAAAATATAAAAAATAGGAAGAAATTAGTAAATAAATTAACCTACTTAATACTATCGTTGATAACATTTTTAGACGCCAGTATGTTGAGATCTTCTTCACTGTGCACTGCCGTCGCAACATCATCTTTATGAGCTCTTGCATGTATAACTCCACGTATGGAGAAAACGTTGAAAATTTTGTTGAGACGCTTCAATTTGATGCCTGCTTGCAAGATTTTTCTCGCTTCAACTGGCAGGCTCTCAAAGATAAACACTTTGTTATCGTGATCAAAGCCTGCCCCTCTCAGAGTTACTGGTGCTCTAGCTCTTCTCCTGTACTCAGCAAAACCTTTAAGTACATGCGCTCTGCCAAACGGAGAATAGAATTTTATTATGACAGCGGAGTGTAGGGGGTTCTGTTTTGTTCGGAAGATATCACGAATTTGTGGCGCATGAAAATCGATTGAGCGACAGATATGGTTGAATGTGCTCTTTAGATTTTCGGACTCAGTATATGGGATCCCAAATATAATTGCGTCGGAAGTAAAATCTTTACTTGCACCTTTATTAGCTGCTTTAACTTTAAGTTGAACAACTTCAGCTTTGAGTTTTTGCAGCTCACTTAATTCCGTATAAATTAATATTATTTTATAATTCAATTCTCTTATGTAAGAATTTATTTCATTAATTTCACTCTCAATTTTTTTATTAAGTTTATTTTCGAGAGCGGAGAGTTCGCACGAGAGGCGATTTATTTTCTGCTCAGTATACTTTTAAAGACGCTCTTCCATTAATTTCATTTGCGTTATTTTGCCTCGCCGTCCTCCAGCTTACGAGTTTTACTTACTGGAGAGCTTGCAACACGATTGAGAGAGACAGGCGAAGTTTCTTTACGTTTACGCGTTGGCATCGGTGACATTTAGCGGCTGAGAACGAACGCAGAGCAAAACGGAAACAAAAACAAGTATTCTGTTGTGCGCAGAAATAATTGAAATTTTATTTTTATTTTGCACAAAAACACTCCCGTTCAACGTAAATAGCAATTGGAAAACTGTAGCAAATTAGTTCAAACGCAAACAGCGAAATTTGTAGACGATTTCACTAGTTTTTGCAAGTTTATAATGCGTTTATAATACGAGCCGAGTTTAATGCGTGCGTACCCGAGTAAGTTTATTTAGTAGTCCATATACAAATTTAATATATTTTTAATTATCATGTAACTATTATAAGCAATTAAAATGTTTACTTAACGAGAGGTATTTTTAATTTTTTTTAAATTAAGACTATTGTTTTCCTCGTTAAATTCTATATAAAGAACATTCTTTTGTTGGGTGGTCATTTGTGCACATCTATATGAAAACCATGTTTTTTTTTCAAACGACTGTGCGCATAAGCTGCTTTTTTATGTGTTTTGGCTATAGCATCGTTTTGATTTATCAGTATAATTACCTAACACCTAGATCAGCTTATTGCCCACCCAATATAGTCGGTTCTCTCAACTGCTAAGTCGGTTCTTATAACAAAAACTAAAAAAAATTGTAATATCATACCAAAAAGGATTTAATTTAATTTTTAATCGTAAATGATCAGTAAACAGGTAAATAAATAAAAAAGTTATCATATAATTGGTATATTATTAAACTACATAATAGTAAATTTTGGTGTAATTGTGCGATCATTGGACCAGGCAACTTGTATCCTCGCATTTAAATTTAATCTTTAAATTTAAACTATAAAAATCAATAGTATAAGTGTGAATTTAACCATTGACGTGTCGAAAATCATTTTTATAGTGTGTAAAATTACGAAAAACCTAAGGACAATTTTGCTCAGAAAACATCAATTTATTAATTTTTAATCTAAAAAATATGATCACATTTGTTTTAATTTTTAAATCTAAAAAATAAGGGCGTCAATATTCGCGAATTTAATGGACACAAAGGTCAAACTATTCGGTCACAGCCTAAAGATATTGAAAAAAAAAATTAATATAAAAAAAATATTTTTAATAAAATATTAATAAACCAACTAATATCCTCTAGTTTATAGTGGGAATATGTCCATGGCAGTTAAAAATGCATTTTTTAAAGGTTATATCAATACACACAAAAAAAACTTTATTGTTAGACAAACTAAATTTTTTAGTTTTGGATATAAGAACCGACTTAGTGGTGTGGAGAACCGAATAAACTGGGTGGCTCATTGCCCATGGTTGCGACAACATACATCTTTTCTATGGCTTATATAAAATTTTACTGACAAATCAAAACGATGCTATAGCCAAAACACATAAAAAAGCAGCTTATGCGCACAGTCGTTTGAACAAAAATATGGTTTTCATATAGATGTGTACAAATAACCATCCAACAAAAGAATGTTCTTTATATAGAATTTAATGTGGAAAATTATAGTCTTAATAAAAAAAAAATAAAAATACCTCTCATTTAGTAAAATGTCCTTAAACATTTTAATTGGTTATAACAGTTACATGATAATTAAAAATATATTAAATTTGTACAGGGCAATAAAGAAAATTCTATTACCTTCAAAATGAGACTACGATGCACAGATGCAAAGTTATATATATATATATATATATATATATATATATATATATATATATATATATATATATATATATAGATATATATATTGTAAACTAATTACTAGCTTTTTTCATCAGTTCTAATTTATAAAATATGTTGGAAAACCTGGGGCAAAGTGGGACATCAGGTAATGTGGGAAATTGCAATTTTTGGACATATTTTTGCACTTAAAAAAGTAAAACAATTGTCAAGTGCTTTTTAATCTGACATCAACTTTTTCATCCATGGTTATAATGAAATTAATACCTTTTTATTGATTGTCGAAAACAACTGATAAAATTGTTGTTGAAAGTTTTTAGAGTGCTGATATTTGATGTAATAAGTGAAAATTGTTATCGTTTTTAATTAAGACGGTATATTTAAAATGGTCGCAAATTCCATATCTTTTGAAATACAAACGGGTTTTGCAAATAATTTAACATTGCTTAAATTGTGCTAAGTTATTTTCAAATTTTGATATTGGGGTAAAATGGGAATCATTTAATGGAGTAAAGAGGGAAAGGTGGTATAAGAAATGTTTGTTGTAATTTCAGTGAAAATAATGTATTATATGATTGGTTCAGCCAAGAAAAATACTTCAATCGTGGCCACAAATTAATGAAAAGCCACAATTTGAATTCACCCGAGATAAGAGCTGAATTGCAGAAGATTGCCTAAAAGCAAATGCAGAAGCAAATACATCGGTGAATATTTTTCAACTTCATGAGAACAAGAAGAATTTTGTACAATTTGCTTGGACAAAATGAAGAAGAAATTAAATTTCAATAAATCAATGAACTGTAACTACAAATATTTGAATTGTACGAACCTGACCACCTGCAACTACACCTGTGTCTATTAGGACTCAGAATATTATGACTATGATAATTTTATTTTCGTATTTTCTGAAAATATTCATATATTTAAACATAAGATATTCATATATTTAAACATTTTTATTTTATTTTTTCTAGAATCTTGTAATCTTGTTCTTGCTCTTGTTATTACACAGTAAGTTTTGATCTTGCATACGTACACATGATCTTGTTCTTGGTCTTGTTCATGCAATACTTTTCTTGCTCTTGCTTGCAAGAATCTTAGAAAATTTAAAATTTTTACAAATTATAAAATTTGAAATAAAAGATGGTAGACAAAATCCTAATCTTCATATTAATTATAAAATATAAAATTTTGAAATAATCATAAAAAAGTAGTCGGATTACTAGTTTTTGATTCTTTTAAAGTTGTCGTGAAAATAATCAAAAATTGTACTAAGAATCAAATTACTTTTTGATTATTTCTAATCGTAATCAAATTTTTTGACTACTATTACTAAAGAATCGTAATCAAAAGTAATCGTAATCCAACCTTTACAGCTCTGGTACCACATTATAGTGTTGTTTAAACATCGGTAGTACATCGATAGTAATTTGACTATCGTGACCATCGATATTCCAGAAAAAACTATCGATGTTAAATTTCGATAGTTTTAGTACGAAATTTGCGATACGTTTTTTTCATTGTTGCAAACTTTGTTGCTTTTAGATAATAAAAAAATATCAATTAACCCGAAAATATTAATATTTAGTGCATATACTGCACAATCGATGAACGTAGCGAAGAAAATAGAAACTACATAGTTTTGTCTATTTTATCTTTGGAGTTGCATGTGATTTTGCAGTTGTGTTCAATTTATGCGTAACGGATGGTGCGTAACAGAGCCTTATATTCTTTTAGTTTGAAAAACAAGAAAAATAAAAACCAAAGCACACATCTTCATTAATGTTCACTTTCATAAATATTTTGCACACTTTACATTGTTACTTTTCTGTGCTGTGAGATTGGGCCAAGCAATTCACGCAGTAGTGGAAATTCTTCACTACGTTATATTTCTCATACAGGTTCTTCTCCTTGAACCTGGAGCAAGTCGCTAAGCGATGATCCTGACAAAGTTCGCATGGCATTGGACGGGCCCCATACTGTCGTCCATGACAATAAGAGATGGGTCAAACTCTTTTATGTGTATTGGATTCTTACGATCTTCACATTTTGGAGGTCAACACGGTTGTCAACACTGCAGTTGTTATTTAGGGTAAAGTTGTTGGAGGGTTGGGTCTTAGAAAGTATTACCTTGTTGAACATTGACACAATATCGTCGGGTCTAGGTCTGCTTTCAGGAATGTGTGCTGAAAAAATCCATCCAAATTCAGTATCCTGCGCTAACGATGATTCTAATACATTGTGTAGGACACCACTTCGGATTATTTTTGGATATGGATCGCATCCAATGATCATATCCACGGGCCGGGTCTTGTAGAACTTTGAGTCGGTCGGGTCGATTGCATAGGTTGGCAAATCATTTGTTAGAGTCTTGAAAACAACTGCGTTTTAACTTTAAAGTTAGGGTAAACAGGAAACTCAATGTCAAATCACATGATTCTGATGGGTTTGTAGAAGCCGTTTTATTAAAATCACTCACTTTAGCATGAACTGCACGGGCTGGAAGGCCTATCCGCTTACTGGATCAATCAGGGCGCTAAGAATTGGTTTCCTCTGTGTTCAATGATGTACTAAGAATCATTTTCTTGCGTCTATCCGTCTGTGCGTCTGTAGAATGTATTTGGGTCGTGTTTTTAATTCTGACTGCGGGTTTGAGTTCAGACGTAGAACTGAATGACCTCATTTTCAACATGACAGACACATGCACTCACTTTGACAATTTTTAATGCCGCACATTGGGAAATACATAGCCAAAACTCTCGCATTGGAGGAAAAAAATGGAATTTAAACTTTTTCTATCTTCATTTTTCGTAATTTGGACACATCCTTTATGTTGAAAATCAGTTTTTCAAGTCATTTGACCTAAGGGCTTTGGGTCTAAGGTCATCTAAGTGAGCTGATTTTGATCAACTTTTTTTACCAAAAAAATGTAATTGTCAATGCTGCATACAAATTGTTCGGGATTGTAAACTTACGTTGCCGGTCGGATGACTACATTTGTAGTCAACATGTACTTGTATGGAAAACCATGGCAATATATGAAAAGAAACACTTGTACGCAAACTGTAATACTTGTATGTACATTTTAACATATTTAGTTTTAAGAAATTAATTTTTAACACAAACGTCAGACTTCCAAATGTTTCAAATTCTTGGAAAATGGTCTCAGACGCTCAGTTGGGAAAGTCCTCACAAGTCCTGTAATATCTGTGGATATTTTTGGCGTAGAATTATAATAAAAATCACGTTTTGTAGATAAAATTCCAACATTTTTTGTGTTTTTTTAGCATTTGATTATATTCCAACACACCTTATATATATTTTATATGGATCTCTGGTGCTCACTTCTGAGATTACATTACAATTTCCATAGTTGCTCTAAAACCATAATTTTAAAAATAAATAAGTCAATTAAAAAAAAAAATCGCTGAAATATGATAATGAATATGATAATGAGTGTCGGACGGACATTCACTTCTGAGGATTAGGGTTAACAATAAAAAGCAATCTTCATTCATGAGACAGCATTTACCAATGTTACATATGAGCACGTATACTCTTATACTGGTTTTTACAGGGCCATAACAGGGAACTGATCATTGTATTTTTACATTGATCTGACCAGGACCATGACTTCCCTAATAATGTAAATTTGTACTAGGGCAGGCTTAAATAAGATATAATGGGTAAAATCTAGTTCTTCCACGATGTGTAGATAGTTGTTGGTTCACTGTCGTTCATTTTAGTTCAAAAGAGAGATTAGATCAACTTTATCGTTAACTTTATCAGCGTTCTACCAAACCGAATAAATCATAAAATGTCGGTAATAACAAACATATATTGTACTTCACAATATGTCTGTACCCTCATAGTTTGATTAATGTACTCCTGCCAAATATAGAAGCCTCAATACTTTATACAAAAATAGAAGATCACTCTCAATTCAATATTTAACTCAATTTTCCATGCCCTTGAATGTGATCACTGTACTTTGCTTTTTTTCCTATTTTTGCGATATGCACAATTAAATTACATATGCAAGCACATAATATATTCACAAAAACGTCCATAATGAAGCAAAGAATAACCAAAATGTCAAAAAACCATGTTTCGAAACCTGAAATCAAAATATTTGAGGTTGAGTAATAAAGTGATGTGACTTTCCATACATTTTATATGGTGACTACATTTGTAGTCAGCCGGCCAGGACATGGTCATTTTGAAAAGAAGGGTCTAGGGATCAGAAAAATATTTTTTTTATGCCGTTAGTGGTCAAAATTGCTTAGATATAGTTTTTAGGAAGCTACTGAAAACCTCGGATCTTTTTGTTATGTAATTTTTTTTTATTCAACTGTTTCGGGAAAATTACTGCAAATGTTTTCAGCCGAGCACAACAAGGTAAAACTTCATTGACCAATAATAACAACAATAATAAAAATATATAAATAGGAAGCAAATCTAAGGGGTGGTTACCTTGACGTGATGTGGGGGCTTAAGTTACAATGACTCAATAAGGCTAAGCTGACGGAAACTTTTTAAAGTTTCTGGTAGGGTCACCCTTGTCAGACAGGCTTATGATGAGTAATGAACTAAATACTACCATAGTCCTCTTTATTGGTGGGGTGGCAGACTCTAAAGAAACCCTACACCACCGCGATGGGTCAACATAAAGATATAACTACTCCAGGTGGTACCCACAAAAGTGGCAATCCACCCGCTTCGGCGGCTGAGGCAAGGATTCTGGAGGCCTCAATCCACGCAACCAACCCTGGTACGATGAACTTTTCTGCTCTCGTAGCAGGGGATTCATCGTGCCCCTCCATCTCCCAAATTTATGAGACAGCTGGGAATCTAGGGGAGGATAACGACAACGCAGTGGTTCCCATACCAGTAGAGGAAAGTGTCGGTTCGGCTATGCCTACGACTAATCCTCCACTGTATGGCTGCTCGACAGTGTTGTTTCCTCTCAGGCTCCTTTCTGTCACGTAACTGGAAGCTAAACTTCCATTGGAGACCGGACCCGGATCTCTGAATACAGAGGTCAGGTTGTCCGATGCCCAGGTGAGTAGGAGAAGGAAGAATAAAGCGAAAGATCGCAAAGAGGCTGAAAATTGCGACGCTGGAGCTTTCTCTTCCCCACTACCAAAGCAAAACGCGACAGATCGGTGGAGGTTACTCCGACTGAAGCCGGACCATCCGCTGCTGCTGTGGTGGCTGCCAATGCACCTGAGAAGCACAATGGCAAGAAGTTTAAAACCTTCATTGCTACTGCGAAACCCCGCAACTCCCAGAACTCGACAGTTTCCAGTGATATTGCTTCCACAAGCAAGAGCACTGGTGCTTCATGTTCCGGATCGGCTGCGGATGAACTGCCTTCAACATCCACTGGCAGAGGTAGGCTATCAGTATCTTATCGTGATGCTGCTCGCAAAGCTCTTCCGGTTGCGATTATTGGCAAATTGGGGAAGGAGCAAAATATGAATGATGCAGAAGTAAAACACTGCACCGATCATCTTTGGCGGCTAGTCAGCACCGGCTGTGTCAGTGCAAACGCAAAAGGCTATGAGACGAGTGATGGCATCATGAAGGTGCTATGCTCGTCTCAAGCCAATTTCGATTGGATTACCACAGCCGTTGCTAAAATTACCCCCTTGGGCAAATCGCACTTCGCTGTTTTCAGCGGAGACGAACCCAAACGCAGGCGAGCAATATGCTGGATACCTGGTCCTATCAGGAAAACAGCGGTAGTGTTTGCCTGCCTACGTGCTCAGAACCAAGGCATCGAAACGAACGAATGGAAAATCTATAGCCATAAACCAGAGCGAGGTTCGGAGGACAAGGAGGGCTCAACCCTGGTTGTTGGCTTAGACCAGAAGTCGTTAGATGTCATTCTATCTAAGTACGACAGCCATCTAAACTTATTCTTTGGACGGATCAAATTCCGAATCAATTCCAAATGAATAGGCACATGATGAGAAACGAGTTAATTATCCTGTCATGATATTTACTCAGATCAATCTGCAACATTCTAAAGCTGCTACCGCTTTACTAGGCAAGCGGCTCTCCATGTTGCATACATTACCTCACATCACAGCGATCCAAGAACCATGGGTGTATAACAAACGCATCTGTGGTCTTAGTGAACTACGTGGTGAAACCATACTATACGATGAGCAAGCCGCAAGGCCTAGAAGCTGTCTTATAGTATCGAAATACTTTGCTGTCACCAAGTTAACCCAATTCTGTGGGCAAGATCTGGTGGCAGCCAAAGTGAGCTATGAAAGCGATAGTGGATGGAAACATCTGATTGTCGCCTCAGGCTACTTCCCCTATGACTCACTACTGCCTCCTCCGCCAAAGGCAATTGTTGAGCTCATAGAGTACTGTGATCTTAAGGAGACCGGCCTTATTCTATGCTGTGACGCTAATGCTCAACACCCTGTGTGGGGCAGCAGTAAATGCAACGCACGAGGTACCAGACTCCTTGACTTCATCATGACCTCCAATCTGAACATTCACAACACTGGTAATAAACCCACTTTTGTGACTGCTAGAAGACAGGAAGTGATTGACCTTACTTTGTCTAACTGTAGACTGAGAGAGTCAATCTATAACTGGAAGGTTCTTAAAGAAGATTCTTTATCGGACCACAGGTATATCGAGTTTCATACTGACCGAGAGGTGCTGCTCTCTATGATGGTAAGAAACCCTAGAAAAACGAACTGGGCACGCTTCAGACATGAACTTGAGAATTTCCTCAATATTCCTGTCAGAATTCGTACCAAAGAAAGTATTGAGACGTCCGTTCAAGTTATGAACGATGTCATAAATTCTAGTTTTGTACGAACATGTCCGGTACGAAAAACGTTATCTAGACCTCCCGTTTCTTGGTGGAACGCTTGTCTTGAAACCTTGCGTAAGGATTCCAGAAAGCTTCTAAATATGGCCCTAAGGAGCAACTTAGACTCTGACTGGTTTCTTTATCGAGCTAAGCAGAAAGAGTATAAGAAACGAATTCGTAAATCAAAAAGTGTTTCCTATAAAGACTTCTGCAGTAGCATCGAATCCTGCAGTGAAACTAGCAGATTGGTCAAGTTTCTTAAAAGAGACCGAACTGCTCGACTGGACTCACTGCGAAGACCTGATGGCTCGTATACTGAGTCTAAGACAGAGGCACTCAGTGTCCTAGTTGAGACTCACTTTTCGGGAAATCGAATCCACATAGGGCCACTTTGTAATCCCAGCACTAGGGACTGCAATAACAACTCTAATGTGACAAAACATGACTGGCAGGTTGCAGATTGGTTGTGTACGATGAAGCTATCCAATACGCAGTGGCCTCTTTTGATGGCTTCAAGTCACCTGGACCGGATGGCATCTACCCAGTCATGCTACAGGACGGTATAACCCAATTGCTACCATGCCTAAAGAAGATCTTTAGAGCAAGTCTCGCATTAGCATACATTCCGACATCCTGGCGTTTAGTTAAAGTAGCCTTCATTCCTAAAGTTGGAAGAGAAGACTATTCCATAGCCAAGAGCTTCAGACCCATTAGTATGATGTCCTTCATACTAAAGTGTCTAGAAAGACTAGTTGAGTTGCATATCAGAAAAACATCGCTGTCAAGGTACCCACTATCATCAAGACAACATGCCTACCAACGTGGAAAATCCTGTGAAACACCATTGCAACATCTGGTTGGCCGGATCGAGCATACTTTTCAGAGAAAGATGTACGTGATGGGCATATTTGTTGACATCGAGGGTGCTTTTGATAATGCGACTTTTGATGGATTGTGTGACGCAGCTAGAAGGCATGGAATGGATGAAACATTGGTCCAATGGCTAAGGTCAATGCTAATGTTTAGGACCATCACTTCTGAGGCGGAGTGCGGTCAGTATATTATGGCAGGGGTGAATAGAGGTTGTCCTCAAGGAGGCGTTTTCTCCCCCCTGCTCTGGTGTATGCTGGTTGACTCTCTGGTCTACGATCTCGATGGACCAGGTGTCTATTCCCAGGTCTGTGCAGATGATGTTGCCATTCTTGCCACAGGCTTTCCCTCAATGAGGTCTGTGTTAAAACACAAAACTCATTGAACCGAATTGACAGCTGGTGTACTGCAAACGGACTTTCCGTCAACCCTCACAAAACAGGGATTGTTCTCTTCACTAGGAAAAGAATAATGAAAGGATTATCTCTACCAGTACTTAAGGGTGTCACTATTCCTCTGTCTAACGAAGTAAAATATCTGGGCTTAACTCTAGATAGTAAACTACTTTGGACAAAACATGTTGAAAATAAAATTTCGCGAGCATTGAATGCCTTCTGGCAATGCAGAGGAATTTTTGGGAAGACATGGGGACTATCGCCGAGCAAAATCTTATGGATTTACACGGCAATGATAAGACCGATGATATCAGATGCATCGGTAGTCTGGTGGAACAAGCTGTCGCGAAAATGCGTGACAACTAGTCTTGCCAAATTTCAGAGATCCGTGTGTCTGGGTGTTACGGGTGCGAAGCCATGAAAGGCTGCTGGAGACTAAAACGAGGTGGTTTCTGGTTTAATGTTCCCTGGAATATCTCTGACATTGCACTTGACACTCCATTAGACACCTGTCTAGTGGAGATGCCTTCTGATGCAATGATAATAGAAATATTACCAAGACGAAATTTTGAGGTCTGCCAACCTGACATTCAAGACTGGCTAACGCCTGACTATGAGCCAGGTAGAGGGTCACACCGCATTTTCACAGACGGCTCCAGAATCGATCAGGGATCTGGTGCTGGAGTGTTTGTGGAACCGGATGACCGCAGACTTCATTTCGCCTTAGGCGAAATTCCTCGGTATTTAAAGCCGAAGTCTATGCTATACTTATGGCTATGGACTTCATTGCGGATAATAGATGGCAGGACAGGGCTATAGCAGTTTGCAGCGATAGTCAAGCTGCTCTTATGGCTTTGAACAACCAGGTCATTACATCCAAAATTGTACGTCAATGCAGATCACGTCTCAATTGTGTTGGTAAATACAATACACTGAAACTGATTTGGGTGCCGGGCCATAAAGGAGTTTCGGGCAATGAAACATCTGACGAACTAGCACGTGCTGGATCTGAGGATAATCCATTTGGACCAGAACCTGTGCTTGGACTACCTGCATCTACGGGAAAATTCGTCATCAGCTCTTGGGTCGCCTCTGCACACAAGAGCAGATGGCTGAATGAGACAAAATTCAGATTCTCCAAGCTCATGACACCGACGATAACCAAAAGATCGGCCTCGTTTCTACTTTCCTTAAGTAGAAAGGAGTGCAGAAAACTGACGGGACTTCTAACGGGACACAACGCATGTGAAAAATACATGAACGCAATCGGCCTGGCCGAAAGCGCCTTATGTTCTGCCTGCTACGAAGAAACTGGCACCACAGAGCACTATCTCTGTGACTTTCCAGCATTTTCTAGAATTAGAAGGCAGATCTTTGGCACAGACGTGATGAGAGAGGATCAGCTTCACTCTCTATCACACAATAGCCTTCTTAGATTCAATAATGAATCTAAGAAGTATCATTAAAAACCAGGGAACTGGATCACAGCACAATGGATATAACCCTGTCTGAGTGCTGTGGCTCTATTTTTTATCTATTTTTTAAAAATGTGCTTGCATATGTAATTTAATTGCGTATATCGCAAAAATAGGAAAAAAAGCAAAGTACAGTGATCACATTCAAGGGCATGGAAAATTGAGTTAAATATTGAATTGAGAGTGATCTTCTATTTTTGTATAAAGTATTGAGGCTTCTATATTTGGCCGGAGTACATTAATCAAACTATGAGGGTACAGACATATTGTGAAGTACAATATATGTTTGTTATTACCGACATTTTATGATTTATTCGGTTTGGTAGAACGCTGACTACTAGAGCTGCTCGATAAAGTTAACGATAAAGTTGATTTAATCTCTATTTTGAACTAAAATGAACGACAGCGAACCAACAACTATCTACATATCGTGGCCCTAGTACAAATTTACATTATTAGGGAAGTCATGGTCCTGGTCAGATCAATGTAAAAATACAATGATCAGTTCCCTGTTATGGCCTTTGTACAATTTCTACGTTCAGATGATGTAAAAACCAGTATAAGAGTATACGTGCTCATATGTAACATCGGTAAATGCTGTCTCATGAATGAAGATTGCTTTTTATTGTTAACCCTTTTTTTTAATTTTGTGAATTTCTTTGGTTCCTCCAACTACTTGTTATGTGACTTATTTATTTTTAAAATTATGGTTTTAGAGCAACTATGGAAATTGTAATGTAATCTCAGAAGTGAGTTCCAGAGACCCATATAAAATATATATAAGGTGTGTTAGCTGGAATATAATCAAATGCTAAAAAACACAAACAAATGTTGGAATTTTATCTACAAAACGTGATTTTTATTATAATTCTACGCCAAAAATATCCACAGATATTACAGGACTTGTGGGGCCTTTCCCAAATGAGCGTCTGAGACCATTTTCCAAGAATTTGAAACATTTGGAAGTCTGACGTTTGTGTTAAAAATCAATTTCTTAAAACTAAATATGTTAAAATGTACATACAAGTATTACAGTTTGCGTACAAGTGTTTCTTTTCATATATTACCATACAAGTACATGTTGACTACAAATGTAGTCATCCGACCGGCAACGTAAGTTTACAATCCCGAGCACAAGAAAGTTATATTTAATTTTTTAGTTTTCTACGCACTCCGAACAAGCAAAAATTATCAGATTCCAATAAAAAAATGGCGATTCTACAGCGATTTGTATACAGCATTGACAATTACATTTTTTTGGTAAAAAAAAATGTGGATCAAAATCAGCTCACTTAGATGAACGTAGACCCAAAGCCCTTAGGTCAAATGACTTGAAAAACTGATTTTCAGCATAAAGGATGTGTCCAAATTACGAAAAACGAAGATAGAAGAAGTTTAAATTCCATTTTTTTTTCCTTCAATGCGAAAGTTTTGGCTATGTTTTTCCCGGCTTTAAAAATTGTAAAAGTGAGTCCAAGTGTCTGTCATGTTGAAAAAGGGATCATTCACTTCTAAGTCTGAACTCAAACCCGAAGTCAGAATTAAAAACACGACCCAAATACATTCTACAGACCGACAGAAGGAAATAACGGATTGACACAAGAAAATGATTCTTAGTACATCATTGAACACAGAGGAAACCAATTCTTAGCGCCCTGATTGATCCAGTAAGCGGATAGGCCTTCCAGCCCGTGCAGTTCATGCTAAAGTGAGTGATTTTAATAAAACGACTTCTGCAAACCCATCAGAATCATGTGATTTGACATTGAGTTTCCTGTTGACCCTAACTTTAAAGTTAAAACGCAGTTGTTTTCAAGACTCTAACAAATGATTTGCCAACCTATGCAATCGAAAGTTCTACAAGACCAGGCCCGTGATACTGAATTTGGATGGATTTTTTCAGCACACATTCCTGAAAGCAGACCTAGACCCGACGATATTGTGTCAATGTTCAACAAGGTAATACTTTCTGAGACCCAACCCTCCAACAACTTTACCCTAAATAACAACTGCAGTGTTGACAACCGTGTTGACCTCCAAAATGTGAAGATCGTAAGAATCCAATACACATAAAAGAGTTTGACCCATCTCTTATTGTCATGGACGACAGTATGGGGCCCGTCCAATGCCATGCGAACTTTGTCAGGATCATCGCTTAGCGACTTGCTCCAGGTTGAAGGAGAAGAACCTGTATGAGAAATATAACGTAGTGAAGAATTTCCACTACTGCGTGAATTACTTGGCCCAATCTCACAGCACAGAAAAGTAACAATGTAAAGTGTGCAAAATATTTATGAAAGTGAACATTAATGAAGATGTGTGCTTTGGTTTTTATTTTTCTTGTTTTTCAAACTAAAAGAATATAAGGCTCTGTTACGCACCATCCGTTACGCATAAATTGAACACAACTGCAAAATCACATGCAACTCCAAAGATAAAATAGACGAAACAATGTAGTTTCTTCGCTACGTTCATCGATTGTGCAGTATATGCACTAAATATTAATATTTTCGGGTTAATTGATATTTTTTATATTATCTAAAAGCAACAAAGTTTGCAACAATGAAAAAAACGTATCGCAAATTTCGTACTAAAACTATCGAAATTTAACATCGATAGTTTTTTCTGGAATATCGATGGTCACGATAGTCAAATTACTATCGATGTACTACCGATGTTTAAACAACACTATAATGTGGTACCAGAGCTGTAAAGGTTGGATTACGATTACTTTTGATTACGATTCTTTAGGAATCGTAATCAAAAAAATTTGATTACTATTAGAAATAATCAAAAAGTAATTTGATTCTTAGTACAATTTTTGATTATTTTCACGACAACTTTAAAAGAATCAAAAACTAGTAATCCGACTACTTTTTTATGATTATTTCAAAATTTTATATTTTATAATTAATATGAAGATTAGGATTTTGTCTACCATCTTTTATTTCAAATTTTAAAATTTTTAAAATTTTGCAAGATTCTTGCAAGCAAGACCAAGAAAAGTATTGCATGAACAAGACTAAGAACAAGATCATGCGAGAGCAAAACTTACTGTGTAAGAACAAGGCCAAGAACAAGATTACAAGATTCTGGAAAAAATAAAATAAAAATGTTTAAATATATGAATATCTCATTTTTATGAATATGAATATTTTCAGAAAATACGAAAACAAAATTATCATAGTCATAATATTCTGAGTCCTAATGGACACATGTGTAGTTGCTGGTGGTCAGGTTCGTACAATTCAAATATTTGTAGTTACAGTTCATTGATTTATTGAAATTTAATTTCTTCTTGTACAAAATTCTTCTTGTTCTCATGAAGTTGAAAAATATTCACCGATGTATTTGCTTCTGCATTTGCTTTTAGGCAATCTTCTGCAATTCAGCTCTTATCTCGGGTGAATTCAAATTGTGGCTTTTCATTAATTTGTGGCCACGATTGAAGTATTTTTCTTGGCTGAACCAATCATATAATACATTATTTTCACTAAAATTACAACAAACATTTCTTATACCACCTTTCCCTCTTTACTCCATTAAATGATTCCCATTTTACCCCAATATCAAAATTTGAAAATAACTTAGCACAATTTAAGCAATGTTAAATTATTTGCAAAACCCGTTTGTATTTCAAAATATATGGAATTTGCGACCATTTTAAATATACCGTCTTAATTAAAAACGATAACAATTTTCACTTATTACATCAAATATCAGCACTCTAAAAACTTTCAAAAACAATTTTATCAGTTGTTTTCGACAAACAATAAAAAGGTATTAATTTCATTATAACCATGGATGAAAAAGTTGATGTCATATTAAAAAGCAATTGTTTTACATTTTTAAGTGCAAAAATATGTTCAAAAATTGCAATTTCCCACATTACTTGATGTCCCACTTTGCCCCAGGTTTTCCAACATATTTTAAAATTAGAACTGGTGAAAAAAGTTAGTAATTAGTTAACAATGTGACGAATATGTATTCATACAAAAACAAATAAAAACAAACAAAAACAAAGTATCTTTTTATTAAAGGAGTGTATTAAATGTAAAAAAAATAAAATTACAAATGTTTACAATAATGTTTCAACATTTTTACATAATTATTCAAAAAAGGAAACGATTTGCTCTTTAAGTATGAAATGACATACGAATAAAAACTAGTTGGGAAGGTTAGATCACATGGGAAATTTTAAAGTAGGTGTAATTATGATAGTTAGGATTATCAAAATTATAGTCGGTCTAAGCCGACTATAAACACCCTACACATATGTGTGGTTACCATTCAAAGTGATCTATAGGTCACCAGGGTATACGAATCCTGAAAATAACTACAAACATTCAATCGCTGAAGAATTTCCATTCATTTGATACCTATATTTACAAATGGATAGGTGTACCGAATTTCGATTTTTTTTTTTGGGAACCACAAGTCGTTTCTGGAAAAACATTATTTTCATGTATTTGAGCATGATATCAAAAAAGTTTACCTAAGCACGTATACATAAAAATTGATCTTTATATGTACATTTTATATGAGGTATTTGAACATAAGTGGTCGGATCATAGGTCACAATGGACCGAATTTTTTCGCACATACAGCGTAGGTATATTAGTAATCTAAGTTATAAGTTTCATTTATCTAGCTCTTCAATTATAAAAGTAGTAGGGATTTCAACAGACAGACAGACGGACAGACAGACGGACATACGGACATCGCTAAATCGACTCAGGAGGTCATGCTGATCAAGAATATATATACTTTTCCATACCGGAGATGCTTCCTTCTGGGTGTTACAAACGGCGTACCAAACTGAATATACCCTTTCACTCTTAGTGTAGGGTATAAAAACTAAGAACTATATCCACCATCATCGACTATCGACGTGTCGCGACGAATAGTCAAAATAATCAATGCCCGTCATGCGGCATGACGCGTCAGTAAATAAAAATATTTATTTTTAGAATGGTCAAAATGGTTGCAGGTCACACATACGATAATACACAAATACTCAAATACCTACCTACTCTGTGTTGTATTTTCTATGCTCTTTTTGTAGACTAGTTTTTTATTTTTCAGTATCGCCTTTATTTATGCTCGGCTGAATTGCACGTGACATGGAGGCTGCGCTGCTTTGCATCAAAAAATGAATATGAATACCTTAATGAACGCAATTCATAACAATAATGAACGCGTTTATTATATCAATTTCGCTCAAATTGTGCGATTCGCGTCGCGTCGATAGTAGATGGTAGCAGATACAATTCTTAGTTTTTATTATTCCTGTCATTTAAAAATATACCGAATAGTTTCATTTGTTGTTTACAACTCCAAAGAAATGTGCGCCGCAGGTACTTAACATTATGCAACAACAAACAGCAGCAATAGGCGGCAACAGCAAGAGTAGATATAAAATAAAATGTATGTAAGTAGTTAAAAAATAAATAAATTAAAATAATAAAATAAAATAAGTAATGAAATACAAAAAATAAAATAATACAAGAATATAAAAAAAATATATTTCTTTTATTTTTAAATAGTTTAAAGTTCATAAATATCATGAATTTTTCATAAATATTATGAAAGCGTTCATCAATATTATGAACTTATTCATTACGGTTTTATGAACGATTCATAAATTGGATGAATTTGGTCATTGGTAGAGTAATAATGAAAAAATCATAAAATTGATGAACAAATTCATAAATAGTACAAACTTTTTTTTTCTGTGTGGTGTAAAAGCATTTATAGTTTGTTTTTAATGCACCTATCGATTGGTATAGGTGCATTATTATTTACCGAACATTTTTCTTGCAAATAACAAAAAATTCGAAAATTTTATTGTGTATTGTATATTTGTATGTAAATTTGGCATCATTGAATTTATTTGTTATAATTAGGGCTTTGATAACCTAAAAATAAATTAAAAATGATCATTAAAATGACCCTAAAACGAAAAAATAACTTTTAAACCGTACTTTAGCTAATACTTCTTATATACTGTGGCCACACAGATGGAAGGAACACCGTTAATTGAGACACCGTTTATCATTCTACTTATGAACTATTCTTCGTATATACGAATCGCACAATTTGAGCGAAATTGATATAATAAACGCGTTCATAATTGTTATGAATTGCGTTCATACGCAAAGCAGCGCAGCCTCCACGTGAAGTGCAATTCAGCCGAGCATAAAGGCGATACTGAAAAATAAAAAACTAGTCCACAAAAAGGAGCATAGAAAATACAACACAAAATAAGTTGTTGGTAGGTAGTTATTTGAGTTTTTTTGTATGATCGTATATGTGCAATTGCAGCCATGTTAACCTTTCTATAAATAGATATTTTAATTTTGCTGACGCGTCATGCCGGATGATGGGCAGTGATTATTTTCACTACTCGCCACGACGCGTCGATAGTCGATGATGTGATACAGTTCTTATTTTTTATTCGTTTGTCTTTGCGGTCTTATAAAACAAATCGTGTCCTCTGTTTTTTACAACTCCAATGAAACGTGAGCCACAGGTACTTAGCATCGCTCAACAACAAACAACAGCAATAGGTAGCAACAGCAGGAGTAGATATAAAATAAAATGTAAGTAGTTAAAAAAAATATATTTATATAATAAAAAAATAATACAAGGAAATAAAAAAGAATTTTATTTTTACTTTTAAATAGTTAAAAGTTCAAAAATATCATAAATTTTTTCATAAATATTATGAAAGCGTTTATCAATATTATGAACTTTTTCATTATGTTTTTTGAACGATTCATAAATTGGCTGAATTTGTTCATTGGTTGATTCCTAATGAAAAATTTATAAAGTTGATGAACAAATTCATAAATATTATGAACTTTTTTTTCTGTGCAGTTGTTACCTAAATTATATATTATAGGTCATGCAGCAAAATAATCAGTTCTACTATATGGTAGATAAAAAAAGTATATCCATTTCTACTACTTCTCCGATTGTGGTTAAAAGTAATATAAGTTGCTAGGAAGCTCTGGTGAATCTATTCTACCCGTTATTAATTGATGTATGTATGTTATATAGGCAATTTGTCTACGTTCGCCTAGAGACTTTTAATGTAGTAGTTTTAAACGATCTTCGTATGGGGGAAGATGTAAGTTATCTACCCAATTAAAACCCCTGAGAGCGAAACGTAAGGTTTTTTTCTGTATTCAATGGGTCAATACGTACTTTGTATAAAGGAGACTTCAAGTATTTTCATAACCAATTAATCAATTAACCAACGTTTAAATAATTTACTATATTCAATTGCATTGGTATAGGTAACGAAGAACATTCTAAGGTTTAACTTTGAATTTGATATAAAAACAGTATGTTAAAATTTATTGCATATGTAATAATATTTTAATATTTAGCTTGAAGTTAAATAAACAACAACAACAATCTTTTTTGAGGGATAATACTTACTTTTTTAAATAAATTCAGAATATAGCAAAATTAAATGAGTATGCAGTTTTATTTTAACTTTTCCTTGATGTAAAATAAATACAGTATGTAGTAAACACAGATGTTGTAATCTACGTATTTGAGAACGTATATGAATACAAAATGTAGTTCTTTTAATACAAATGTATTAAAATTTTGCAGTAAAATTATGTAGTTATTTTCAATACAAAATGTTTTTCAAAAACATCGATGTAGTAAATAAAAGTAGATATAATTTTACCATAAATTAAATACAAATGTATTTATTTAAAATACATTTTTATTTTATTACAGTATTTTTTCGTCCCACGTCGAGACTGACGAGAGCCGCGTAGTTCTGCTGGCACTGTAGTTCAGAATCCCGAATTGTCTAGAATTACAAAAAATCATATTTGAATTATTAATTTAAAATTAAAAGTGTATCAAATTTTGAGAATATATTTTATTTCCAGCGATGCATACTATTATTTTTAATTCAATTTTTGTTACATATATTTTACAGGTTGGCAGATTATATCCTCAAGCAGTTTATTTTCCTATACGTACACTTTATTTGACATTAAAAATTGAACAGCGAGAAAAACACAAATCTGCTGAATATACCGTTATTGTAAACAAACTTCAAAATTCGGTAAGTACATTTATATATATTAGGCCATACTTGTATGGAAAACAAAATTTCTTCATTGATTTAAGGTAATACCTCTCACCTTGTTCATTGCCCTAGTACTAATTTACCCGATGTGTTATCGGTAAATGATCGGGTATTCATCGGTTAAGTCATATTAGATTAAACACGATCATTGCCTTGCATAGCAGGGTTTACTTACTTATTTGGCCATTACAACCCATGATGAATTTCGGCTGCAGCAATGATGCTTCGCCAGTCGCTTTTGAATGGCGCGCGCTGGCGCCAATTATGCACTCCAAGTGTTGTCAGGTTGTCTCCCACTTGTTCGCTTCACCAGAGATTCGGACGCCCTCTCCTACGTTGACCACCACTTAGTATAGAATTGAATATTGAATTTTTGCTGGAGCGCTTTCACCCATACGCTCGACATGTCCAAGCCAGCGTAAGCGCTTGATCTTAATACACCTGACAATGTCAATGTCGGCGTAGAGCTCATACAGCTCGTCGATCCATCTGATTCTGTACTCATTTTCAACGCATATCGCACTAGATTTTCCGAAGAATCTTTCTCTCGAACGCTGCTAAAGCTCGCTCATCGGTGTTGGCAAGCGTCCATGCCTCAGCGCCATAGAGGAGGACTGGCATGATGAGTGACTTATAGAGCGTAATTTTTGTCCGTCGAGAGAGGTCTACAAATGTCTACTGAGCCTAAAGTAACACCTGCTGGCAAGAGTAATTCCTCGGCTAATCTCCAGGCTGACGTTAATTTTTTTTGTTGATGCTGGTACATAGGTAGACAAAGTCTTTCACAACTTCGAAGATGTGGTTGTCAAGACACCAAGACACCAAGACTCTTTGATTGTTGACCTCAGGTACTTCTTGTCTTCGTTTACCGTAAGACCAGTCTGTTGACGATGGGCTTCAGTCTTTAACATTATATTCTCATTAGAACATTATAAGCGATATAGAGGACACTTATCCCACAATACTTGGCGCGTATCGTGGGATCCCTCTTTTTAAGTATTCGATAGAGTACACTGAGTTCCATTCGCTTGACATGCTTTCATCTGACCATATTCTGCTGATGAGCTGGTGCATGCTCGTTATGACCTCATCGCCTCTTGTCTTAAACAACTCACCAGACAGGCCATCCGATCCTGCGGATTTGTTGTTTTTCAGCCAGCAGACCTCATCACGGTCAAGCGGCGGTATGTCAACGCCGTTGTTAGTATCTGGCGTTTTATTATACAAATGGTCAATATCTCGATCATACATTGTTCCCCATAAGGAAATTCCTATCGGGAAATGATTTAATGAGTAAAACCCTAATTATTTTTTTATTAATCGGAAAACTATCATATTTGAATATTTAACGGTCATATTTACAAATAATACCCATGCCATTTTTTCTTATCTAAATTTTAAAATATATTTTAATAATTCAAATGTTAAATAAGATGTTATAAAATGATAGTAAATTTCATTATGTAAATCAGGCATGTCAAACTCATTTGGCATCACGTGCCGCATTGCCAATTCAAAAGAGGTGAGGTGAGCCGCATTTGTATACCATAAGAAAAAAAATTCGCTCGTTTTTTACATTTGGTTTTTCGGTTAAAAAATAAAATATAATGTTAAGATGATCAAATTTTCCATTGATCTTCGTTAAAAGCGCCGTAGGCGAAATTAGCAACGGGATCGGATTCTTGTAATCCAAGTCACAAATCACATGACAGACTGGTTACCAGTTTCAACAATTTAAAAATTGTTAGTTTAATATGAAAATAAATGTATCAAAAATTTTCCGTTATTTTAGTTTCAATGATTATTTTTAAGCTTTAGAAATATTAATTAATGTTGTCTGAAAAAACAGAAAATAAAATTTTTAATATGTATGTAAGTTAGTTAATTTGGTTATGCAAAGTAAAAGAAAAAATGATATAAATATTTACAAGTTGGGTAGTAACGTAACTTTATCTGTATTTTTTATATGTTTCCGTTGACGCAGTAGAATTTTCTTTTCATATTTTTAGATTCACATATTTAAGATTCCAAATCAAACAAAGATTTGAGCATTTTGAATTTTTCGGTCGTAGTTGACGATTTTCTGGAAATGCCTATATCGAAAAAGTTTGTTTTTGAAAATACCGTAAATATATTTGATATTTGAAAAAATTTGAAAAGGGTCCGTTTTTATGAATAATTAATATAAATTGCAAGAACAATGACCATTGATTAGATGTTCGGATTAAGAAGTTATGACGAAGTTTTTTTGAAACTTTGGACCACTGTATCTCTGAAGAAGGTAAGTCTTTAACTCTGGTAGATTTGGTGTGAAATGTATCTAGCGCAAAAAGTTTTACTTACTACAAAAAAAAATGTTAAAATGATTCCAATTCCAGTTAGTTCAAAGCAAGACTCTTGGTAAAAAACTTGTTTTTGTTTCTTGTTTTATTCTGCCAATTTTTGAGATACTTTAGTTATTTTAATATTCGAAGCAAAAACAATAATGTAATTTTCTTTTCGGTGTTAGACGTACAAAACTATGCGCTACAATATATTTTTATACCCTACACTAAGAGTGAATATAAATGAATAATATATGCCGGTGAAATATAGCCAAGGGAATTTCAAAACTTTACTTTACTTTATTGTTATGCCATTTTTGCAACGCCATGTACATATAATATTTAAAATGATAATTAGGAAAATAAATTAAGATCATATATTAAAAACTAATCAAATTCTCATCAAATATAGATTTTTAAAAATAAATTTATAAGTTTTTAACGAATATTAATAATTTAATTTCTGATATGGCATGTTAAATTGGATACATGACGCTGCGCAAAAATGCACAACAATACATAACAATAATTTTAACGCCTGATTAAATACAATTTTTCAGTTATTAATATAATTTTAAGCAGTTGGGAAGGTTAGATCACATGGAAAATTTTAAAGTAGGTTAGATAGTTAGAATTATCAAAATTATAGTCGGTCTAAGCCGACTATAAATACCCTACACATATGTGTGGTTACCATTCAAAGTGATATATAGGTCACCAGGGTATACGAATCCTAAAAATAACTACAAACATTCAATCGCTGAAGAATTTCCATTCATTTGACACCCATATTTACAAATGGGTAGGTGTACCGAATTTAGATTTTTTTTTTGTGAACCACAAGTTTTTTCGCCGGAAAACATTATTATCATGTATTTGAGCATGATGTCAATATATATTTGATAAAAAAGTTTACCTAAGCACGTATACATAAAAATTGATCTTTATATGTACATTTTATATGAGGTATTTGAACATAAGTGGTCGGATCATAGGTCACAATGGACCGATCTCGCCAATACAGCGTAGGTATATTAGTAATCTAAGTTATAAGTTTCATTTATCTAGCTCTTCAATTTTAAAAGTAGTAGGGATTTCAACAGACAGACGGACAGAGAGACGGACAGACGGACATCGATAAATCGACTCAGGAGATCATGCTGATCGAGAATATATATACTTTTCCATACCGGAGATTCTTCCTTCTGGGTGTTACAAACTAAACTGAATATACCCTTTCACTCTTAGTGTAGGGTATAATAAATAAAAATGTTAAAGAAAAAGTCGGAAAGTTAATTTTAAAATTTATTAAAAGTGTAATCAGAGATTTCAAAAATACATAAATGATTTAAAAAAAATAAAAAAAAAATAATTAAACAGAACTGTGATTCAATTTTAAAAATATATAAAGTTGCAAAAAAAAGTAATTTGATTAAATTGTATCGCGTGATTTTTTTATTTTTTGAAAAGAATCCAAAGAATTTTATGGTGTACGAAATTATATAACTTCAAATCTAATCGGTAAATGTTGTTAATTTTTTTTCTAAATCTGAAAATATCAAAGAAAAGTTTTGCATTACAAAATGGGTTCTACTGTTTCACAATAAATTTTTACAATTTTCTTGGAATTTTTGATATTCAAATATTTAGGAATGTCTATAATATTTAAATATAAAATATTTTCATTCAAATTTTCAAACAAATTTTCAGCTAGCTAGATGGTTTTTACTGGTAACTTTATAAAACGGAATGTTGCTTCAAGCGGCTGCGCCAAATGTTGTGATTAAAATGTCGGTTGCTTTGGCGTGAGGCCAAATGTCGCAACATTCCATGTATAATTGAATGAATGAATAACATGATGTCCTACCAGAGAATGTCCAACGTTGAAGTTCCATTTTTACTATCATGAAATAATTAATACAAGTCTTTGCTTCTAAGACATACTTTTATTTAATGGAAGTTTTACTTATAAAAGAAACATGTCTGCAGTCTACGGTAGTTAAAATCATAATGCTTAAAATCTAAACTTAACCTCTACTCATCACCTCGGTATCGTGCGACTCACGAACCCTTGCTTATACTAAGTTCCTAAAACTCAACTATTACTAAAACTCCTGAACCCCACATCGGATATTACTAATGTTGTGAAATCATTAACTGTGAGAAAATTTCAATGTGCTAAATTCTTAATTGGTTCCCATGTTGGCGTTAGTCTTGACTTAAATTACAACCAATGCTTTTGTTGTTGCTTTTAAACAGACGGCACACTAGCTAGCGTGTGTCTCGGATCAAATTGCAACCAATGCATTTTGTGTTGCTTTTAAGCAGACTTAATTTTATCTCCTGAAACTTAATTTTATCTCCTGCACTTGTTCCAGTTACGTCTTTATGTTAAGTTAACATGCATCTGCTATTGTGCTTTTAGATTTGAACTTTATGTGCGTACTGGTTATGTGCAGACTTTCTTAAATACATAAAAAAACGTTTCTGATTCACAACATTCTTCCCCCCTTATTTTAAGAAAAAAATTATTATTAAAAAGAATAATAGTTTTTTCTTTTACATCATTAATATTCCAATATGCTTCTTAAATTAAATTTAAATATTTAAATGTAAATTATATCAACTTTTTCAATACAAAATAATTGTTTGTCTTCGTTCTCACATAATTATACTTAATGGTCGCAATATTAATGTTTGTTGAATAAATATATTTTTTGTATTAATTTTTAACGACCTCTTATGAATATTAAGTTATTTGTTTTACGGGCTCAAGGTCCAATTGAAAATACTCTTTATTTACCAAGACAGACAATTTTGATAAAGCTAACTTGATATATAGAATTCGATGCAAAGGTGATGGGTCCAATATATGTAATAAAACATATGTTGGGACGACAAAGAACAAACTTAGGACAAGAATTTCTTTGCATAAATCTGATCACAAACTACAAGGCAAACCGATAGAGCAGAAAACAGCACTAGCCGCTCATTGTGGAAAACTCGGACACTCTCCAGACTTCGAAAACGTTAACGTTTTACAACAGGAGCCGAACTACTTCCGAAGGTACACTCTGGAAATGCTCCACGGACACGGAAAAATGCGCGCATTAATACAGACACTTAGTTAGGAAACAAAGAACCAAAAATTATCAGTGAAGACTCAGACGGTGCAATGACAAGTTGTTAATTGTCGTATTCGTCAAAAACTGTGGAATATTTTATTTAAAGTATATGTTATATGTAATAATATATGTTTGTTTAAAATTTCTGTAAGTTTATAAATCTGTTGTGTAAAATTTATAATAAGTTGATTAATATGTTAACATCTTTGACAGAG